>PVKS010017139.1:0-34052 GCA_004027875.1 Aplodontia rufa | reverse complement strand
TGACAGCGCCATTTGCGTCCTAAGGACAGTGGGAAAGCTTCATAGGGTTTGCAGCAGGGAATATGTGACTGGATCCTCCTGGCGCACAGTAGCAACCCCAAGTAGGGGACAGGGATTCGTGTGAGGAGTGGGCCCTTGGGAGAAACAGATGGCGCCCCAGGCAGAGAGGTGGATGAAGATATTTTTAAATGGGGACGGAGGGGGCGAGGAGATGGCTACTGGTTGGAAGGAGGGAGGGTGGTGGAGGGTTATTCTCAGGAGTCTGGCTTTGGCCACAGCTGAAAGCGTGACGGGGTTGACCCATCTGCAGGAGTCCGGGCGAACTTGGGACAGCTTAGGCGGAGGTCATTGTGAGACATTGCTAAGCACATTGGGAGGTCCGCACAACAGAAGGTGGGTGAATGGGTGGCCGTGAAGGCAAGGGCTGGCGGGGAGAGGACAGAGGGCTGTGGGGTCTGCGCCTGCCTCCACGTCCCAGTATTTAGCACAGGTTAGAAATGAAGAGGGGAACTGCCCCTTGGGGGCCAGGGAAGAGAGCATCATGTGGGTGCCTGACAGCCCCGGAGAGCTGCAGACACAGCTCTGGGTAGCTCTTTTTTTTTTTTTTTTAATTCTGTGGGTTTTGCAAATGGAGATTTATTGTCAACCTAGCAAGAGCAGAATTTGAAATTAGTCAGTGAAGACAGGTGTTTCACTGGGGGAGGGAAAGGGGAGCCATGGCTGGAGGAGTGTATGAGGTCCAGGAGGGATTTTTTAAAAATATCTTTTAAACATTAGAGAACCTTTTGATAAAGCCACGGGGGGCCAAGTGCCACTGAACCCACCTGTAATCCCAGCAACTCAGGAGGCTGAGGCAGAAGGATCATGAGTTTGAGGCCAGCCTCAGCACCTTAGCAAGGCCTTAAGCAACTTAGACTCGATTTCAAAATAAAAATTAAAAGGGCTGGTGATATGGCAAGCTGCTCCTGGGTTCACTGGGTTCAATCCCCAGTACCATATTTAAAAGATAAATGTTAAAAGCAGATGGGAATACCCTAACGGGATGGTTGCAGCGGTTGAGGATGGGTGTCAGGTCCAGTGTGTGCCGCAGAAGCTCGTGGGGATAGAGATAGCAAGGTTTCTGTTTTAAAGCTTTGGCCTTGCCCAGCGGTGGGAGCTGGTTGCCCTGTGTGTGTGAAGCTGCGTTTCCAGAATGTGCCATCCACAGGGGTGCAGTAAAATGGGGGGAGGTGAGAGGGGTGAGAACAATCTGGAACCTGGGCCCATTTCTCGCTGACCGCATGTCCCCTGCCTTGGTGGCGAGGGTGTTGGTTGGTGCTCTTTGTCACCCACACCTGTACCAGGAGAGGGAGGAGCAGCAGTGACCAGCAAGGGACCCTCAGATACGCAGCAGCCTGCCTTGGGTCCCCTGCCCCGACTGAGCGTAGAGGAACAGGAACAAACTCCCTGCTGCTTGCCACAGTTCAGACAGTGACTGGCGAGGGAATCCTGGGGAGCGTAGCTGGCTTAGCTAAGCCCCTGGCTTGTAAATCCGCCCCCAGGGGCCGCTCTTCCCAAGCAAGGTCTGGGCACTGTCAGGAGCTGGGGTGACGTGTGGGTCAGAGCAAGTCTGTCCCCGCGACTGGACAGTAAGCAGGTGCATAGCTGATGTGACTCAGATCGTGGTAGGGACTGCAGGGAACCAGAGGATCTCAGACCTCAGTGGTGGGCGAGAGAGGGCGGCTTAATCAGAGCCCGTGAATTGATGGGACCTTCTGAGCAGAGCAGAGGAGAGCATTTTCCGCACAGGAAGGGGTGTGCAGAAGCTCCGAGGCAGGAATGAGCCATTCAGGAAACTGCAGCCGCCCGGTAGCTGGAGCAGAGTGCGTGGGGCGAAGACGCAGGTAGGCGGCTGCCAGCTCAGCAGAGAGCGCCAGGCCACCTGCAGAGGGGTTCCCTTGAGAACCCCTAGAAGGGCCTTTCTTTCTGCCCTCACCCAAATGCCCCCAGCACTAAGTGCCTCTCATCAGGGACACTGTTGGCTTCCCAGTGTCCTCTGACAGTTGCCTGGGGTGATGGCTAGCGGTGGGGCCAGCAGTGGGCACGCAGAAAGCTCAGAGGGAGGGGTGGGGACTGTAAAGCTCAGGATGTACGCCTGGAATCAGAGGGCCACCTGAATGTGCTGGCCCAGGCTGACCTGAGAAGGACCTCTCCACTCTGTCTGGCCTCGGGGCTCTGCAGGCAGAGTTCCAGAGCCACCTGGCTGAGAGCCGAAGGTGCCCAAGACCCCCAGGGCCTCAAACAGAGTTCCAGAGCCACCTGGCTGAGAGCCGAAGGTGCCCAAGACCCCCAGGGCCTCAAACAGAGTTCCAGAGCCACCTGGCTGAGAGCTGAAGGTGCCCCAGACGACACAGGGCCTCTCTGCAAAGAGAGGACAGTTACTGGTTCTAGAAGATTAAGGAAATCTCTGTGCAGTCACCAGCTGACCACTGAGTTAACTGATTGACGTAGAACAGAGACTCCCTAACTACCAGGAAAACCACACAACAGGTGGCGGCAGCAGCAAACCTAGAGGGGGCAAAAGCTGACTTCCAAGCCCTCGGCTCACAGCATTTGAGATGGCCGGTTTCCAACAAAACTTAGGAACACGCATGCAAAGGGACATTCCTCGGGCGGTGGGGAAGCGATCAACAGAAATGTCCCTGAGGAAGCCCAAAGCTGGGATCACCTGATGGACTCTTTAAATCAGCTATTTAACGTACGATCAAAGAATTAAAGAAAACCTGATCTAAAGAACAAATGGAGGGGCTGGAGCAGTGGCTCGGCGGTTACGGTGCTTGCCCAGCATGCTCAAGTACACGGGTTCAAACCCCAGCACCATGTACACAACTAAGAAAAATTGATTCTCCCTCTCTCTGTCTCTCACTGTCCTTCTCTCTTAACGAAAAAAAAAGAACAACTGGAAACTGTGAAGCCAGACTCGAATAAAGGTGATCAATAATGAGACAGAAATTATAAAAAGGAACCAGGAGGAAGGTGGTGAAGTTGGAAAGTGCGGTAATGAACACACACGGTCACAGGAGGGCCGAGCAGTGATTTGAGCAGGCAGAAGGAATCAGAGAAGGCCTGTGGTCGAGACTTCCAGCCTGAGGAACAGAAGGAGAGAGTGAAGATAAAGGGCTCCGTTAGCACGCCAACCTCTGCATCCTGAGTGTTTCTAGGGAAGAACACAGATAGGGCAGAAAGAATATTTGAAAAGAAAGGATGGAAAACATGTCAAATCTGATGAAAAATTAATCTATACGTTGAAAAATCTCAGTGAACTCCAAGAAGGATAAATTCAGAGATCTACACCAAGACACATAATCACACTGTCAAAAAAACAGAGCCAGGTATGGAGGTCTGAGCCAAGCAAGGTTGTAGAATTCAGTCTCAATATTAGTATTAGTGCATTTCTATACACTGCTTTAAAAAATCTGAAATGAAATCAAGAAAAAAAGGATAAAATACCTAGGAATAAATTTAAGCAAAGATGTGTAAGACCTCTGTATTAAAACTAGAAAAACACTGTCGAAAGAACTTAAAGAAGACCCAAAGAAGTGGAAAACCATCCCCTGCTCTTAGGTCACAAGACTCCGTTGTTGACGTGACTCGTTCCCCAACTGAGCTACAGGTTCGGTGTCTCAAAATTTCACTGCCCTTCTTTGAAAAAATAAACAAGCAGATAACTAAAATTTTTTATGGAAATTCAAAGGATCCCCCAAAAGCCAAAATAATCCTAAAAAACAAAAAAGACAAAGTTGGTGACGTCATACCTCCCGATTTCAAGACTTACTGCAAAGCTACAGCAATCAACACCTCATGACCCTGGCAGGGAGAAATACAGATCTGTGGAATAGACTGAATGTCCGGAAATAAGCCCCCGAGTCTGTGGCCAGCTGATTTCCAACGAGTGCACCAAGATGGCTGAGTGGGGAAAGAATGGCCTTTTCCACCCAGGTGCTTGGACACCTGGGTGTCCCT
The DNA here is from genome assembly GCA_004027875.1 of Aplodontia rufa. Taxonomy (NCBI): domain Eukaryota; kingdom Metazoa; phylum Chordata; class Mammalia; order Rodentia; family Aplodontiidae; genus Aplodontia; species Aplodontia rufa. The sequence goes on along the minus strand of PVKS010017139.1, from coordinate 30,050 downwards.
GGGCACAGGACGAAGCTGGTCTCCTTCCGTGCACAGTGTACAAGACCTAACTCCAAACAGAGCTGCACCCGCAAAACTCCTGAAAGGGAACAGGCATAAATCTTGGAGCAGATGGTGGCTACTTACCAGTGATGTCAGAAGCATAGGCAACCAGCCGAAGAAATGAACTGCTTCATCAAAATTTAAAATAGGACACTGTCGAGAATGGACAGAGACACGTTGGAACTGGAGAGAACATTCCCAACTCACCTGATCAGGGCGTGATATCCAAAGCAGAGAGCTCCTTTTTATTTTATTTTGAGGTGGCGTCGCTAAATTGCTGAGGCTGGCCTCACTTATGATCCTCCTGCCTCAGCCTTCCTAGTGGTTGGGATTCCCGGAGCACACCACCCTGCCTGGTGAGAACTCCTAAAAATAACAAAAAGAGCAAAAAGCCCAATTCAGAAACGGGCAAAGGATCGTTACATAGACATTTCTTCAAAGAAGATATGCACGTGGCCCAGGCACAGGAGATGATGGCCAGAGTCCATAGTGATTATGAAAGTGCAAATCAGAGCCCCAGTGAGATCTGCTTATACGCATTAGGACAGCCACTGTCGGAAGACCATAAAGCGCGTTGAGTGTGGGGACATCGGAGCTCTTGGGTTGGTGGGAGTGTAAAATGGCACTGCAGTGGTGGAAAACAGTGTGACGGTCCCTCAGCAGCTTAGCAGCACTTCCATTTCCGGGTACATACACAAAAGGACTAAAAGCAAGGTTCAAAGAGATCTTTGCGCACCAATTTCCACAGCAGCATGGTTCACAGTAGACAAAACACGGAAGTAACCTGGTGTTCATTGGCAACAGAGTGGAGAAGTGAGAAGTAGTCCACACGCGCTCTGGAATATCACTCAGCCCTCAAAAGGAGGAGGTGTTGACACATGCCGTGCCCTGGACAAGCGTAAGGACGTGACGCTGAGTGAGACAAGGGACACTGCACAGCTCACTCAGATGAGGAACTTAGAGAAGTCACAGCCGAAGAGACAGAAGGGAGGTCAGCGGTTGTCGTGGGGCTTCCCTGGAACAGGACAGTCTGGTTTTGCAGTGTGAAGAGTTTTGGGGGTAGACGGTGTGAGGATGTGTTTAATACCACTGCTCTACACGCCTAGCAGTGGCCAAGATGCCGACCTAAGTTAGGCATATTTTACCACGATTAGAAATAATAAATTATTTTAAAAATGAATGATGTAGGGGCTGGACCGGTGGCTCAGCGTTTACAGCACTTGCCGGCATATGTGAGGACCCAGGTTCAAACCCCAGCACCACGTGCACAACGAAGTGTTGGAGAAGCAAAGGCCAGATGGAAAAATAAATAAAATTGACTTCTCTCTTTCTCGCTCTCTCTTGAAAAAAAAAATGATGTCCTGGTACTATGTGGTGGCTGGACTTTGAGCTGTTATCCAAGTGAAAGCAGCCTGTCACGGATGGCCACACTGCGTGCCTCCTGGAAGAGGCAAATCTGCGGAAGCAGAGGTAGATTGCAGTCACAGGGTGCAGGAGGGTGAGTGGGAGTGAGCAGGTGGGGTCCTTTTCAGAGTGATGAAAATGTTCTGGACTTAGTGCTGGTGATTTTTTTGTTCCTTACAGAGAGAGGGGGACTGTGAGAAAGAGAATCCGATTCATTTAGTTTTTCACGTGGCTTTCGTTGCTCAGACTCTTCATTGTATACATGGTGCTGGGGTTTGAACCTGCGTCCTCGTGCGTGCCAGGCAAGCAGAGAGACACAGAGAATCAATTTTATTGAGTTTTTCTTGTGGCTTTCGTTGCTCTGACACTTAGTTGTGTACGTGGTGCTGGGGTTTGAACCCGTGTACTTGTGCATGCCGGGCAAGCGCCATAACCACCAAGCCGCTGCCCCAGCCCTCTTTGTACAACCTTTTGAATATGCTAAAAACTACTGAGATGTCCTCACTGAAGGTGAGCTCTGGAGTGTCTTGCGTTCCATCCCAACATTTTAAAAGAGATTTCTCTGGCTGGGTATAGAGGTGGGCGGGAGGTGGCCAGACCCCCTCAGGATCCCCGTGATCTAGGCTCCTATCCCAGAGGCAGGATGCGAGAAGGGGACGTGGGTGCAGGGGTTGGCATTTTAGAAAATCAGTGTGACTCTTGGTCTGGCGCGGGAAGGGTTGTGGGTCATTATGGGCAGAGGCCTGAGAGCTTCAGATAGCTGTGGGCAAGCGAGATCATGACCTTGGCTTCCAGGAAGACCGGGAGCGGCTGGGACCCGGCCTGTGGGAAGCAGTGGACTTCCACGCTGTGCGCTGGACAGTGGTTTTTGAATTGCAGCGAGGGAGGAGTGGAGACACCCATCCTTGTTACCGCGGCTCAGCAGTACAAACTGTAGTGACTCTGGATTTGGAAATGCCCAATTTTGGATTTGGCGTGTCTGGTCTGGGAAGTCAGAGTGACTGATTAGTCAGGAATTGGCACCGTAGTTTCCAACCACTGTTAAATTTTGAATTGGGTCTCTGCCAGTCGTTAATGAAGAAGCAGAAGGCGGACTCAATACTATTGAACTAACACGGTTTAATCGCGTCTAGAATTTTTTCATTTGCAGTGTCTTCCTTGGTGCCTAAACAGCTTTGTGAAGCGAGTTTTATGGTTTTCACAGTTATTTATGTGCGGAACTGGAGGCGTGGGGAGTTAACACTTTTCCACTCTGCCTGGACCCAGGGCTTCGAAGTCTCCTGTTTTTCCCACCATTACTCCTGAATTCAGCTGGGTATTTTGTGTTTATTTTCCAGGGTGCGTTGCCAAGGCGTCTTTTTCCAGAAAGCCTATTTTTATAGACTATCTTTGGTACTTGCCCATTCCTTGGACTGTTCTAAAGAACATTTCCCCCCATTAACCATATTAATGTTAATTTTAGAAAAGCTATAAAAGCCACTTTAAAAATCGCCACTTGTAACCACTGGTAGCATTTTATTGCATTTCTTTCCAGCGTCTGCCTATAAATTCTCTACGTACTCATAAATATGTGCACGTACGTGCATACGCACACGGGTGTTTATAATGGTTTTATGAAACTCTGCTGATGTGTAAGTGGCTGTGTGTCCTGCAGTCTCATCCGGTGTGACAAGAGAAGCAACCTGGCAGTGGGGGTTAAGCAAGCCCTGGAGCCAGAATGCGATCCCCTGTTAGCCACCTGACCTTTCTGCGCCTCAGTTTCCCTCCTCTGATCCCAGGGGATCTCTGTCCTTGGGGTCAGTAGCTGCCCAGAGCCTGAAGCCCACCAGGTCTTTCTCCCATTGGCCAGCAGGGTCCTTGCTTTCCAGCCATCCTGTGACCTGCCGCGTCCTCTCCCTGCTCTCAGCACCTAAGCCTTCTGGGGACACCGTAGCCCTTTCACCTGGTGTCATGTCCTGAGTCCTTGGCCGTGGACTTGGGCTGTCTTAGTTCAGCACTGGCTTATTTTACAGCCCTGGGACGCTTCACAGAGGTCCTTATGTGGTGGGTTCTTGATAAACTTCCTCAGCAGCATCAGCCGATGGGCAGAGCATGAGCTTCCACTGTGAACGGGGCCAGGCCTCGTCCTGTTCCCCATCATGTTCCCCGTCATGGTCCTCGTTCATCACGTGACCTTGAGCAGTTGCTTACCTGATTATGATAATTGCCACAATGTCCTAAGGATTAAAGGCGGTCAAGCTGCTCCCAGATGGGGGTTCCCTCCCCTGCCTGAGCTGCAAGGGGCTGGAGGAAGTGGAACACAGGGGCACAGTGAGCACCTCCTCAGGGGACTCAGGACATCGGGTAGACACAAGCTGAGCATTTTGCATGCTTGGGGATTTGGGGAGGAGCCATTAGCAAGACCGAACAATCTGGAGTTCCAGCACTGGGGCTGGCCAGGAGGAGGAGGCGGCGGAATGGAAGGACTGAAAGCAGGGTCCAAGGACATGCTGATGTCACCTGAGTGTCTCCACCCGGGAAGGGCTGGCCTGTTCCTGGGTTCCCACTGTGCGTCTGTGGCCCTTCACCAACACATAGCCCCGCCTTAGCTTGCCTTCCTGCTGACTTTTATAGGTTTTCCTCGTCCTTGTTCCCAGCTTCCTTCCGCCCTAGGATGTGGTCACATGCGCACATGCCGATGCCCGACCCAGCTGCTCCTGCCTCCCTTTCCCACCTTCAGAATGGAGCCGCAGAGGCTCAGTCCAAGGACGTTCCAAGGACGCTCCAAGCCCTTACCTCAGTCTGGCAGGGCAAGTGGCATCCTACGGACTGGGGCAGAGAGCTCCCTGCATTCCACAGTCCTTTCAGACATGAGGAAGGGGCGGGTCAGTCAGCTAGGGATCCTGCGGGGGTGACAGCAGTGTGGAGTTTTGTCCTTTCCTTTGGGGGACTTCCCTCTTTCTGCATTTTTATTAGTATGTGTTCTCCTTTGAAGTTCTGTGGATGGAACCCAGGGCCTCGTGCATGCTAGGCAGACACTGCCACTGAGCCACCCCCAGCCGTCCATCCGCATCGTTAGATCAAACCACTTTCTTTTCAACTGTCTGCTTTTGCTGAAGCATCTACGTTGTCTTCTCTTTTTCCTGGAAACGGTGCTTCAGAGAATGTCCTTGCCCTTGGCTCCTCAGAGCCTCTGGGAGCCTTTCCCTCGGATAGATGCCCAGGGGTCAGACCGTGTATGTGAAATTTTGTTAGCTCTGCAAGACTGTCCTGTTCCAAGCCTGCACCACCAGAGGAAAAACGCTTTTCTTTATGGTTTCGTTGTTTTACATCTTGCCTAAAAAGGTCCTTTTTGAAATTTTAGGACAGGGTCTTGCTAAGTTCCTGCAGCTGGCCTTGAACTTGAGATGCACCTGCCTCAGCCTCCCAAGTAGCTAGGATAGGCCTGCGCCAACGCCCGGGCTCTAAGAAGTTCTTTTTAATGCTCAAGTTGTAAACAGATTTTCACTGTGTTTCCCTCTAAGTGGACAGTCTTACTTTCTGTGTGTGGCTCCTAAGCTACCTGGGACTCCTTCCCCTCCAGGTGTGAACTTCCCCCCAGCCCCATTGTGTTGGTGTCACCTGAACTGTCTGCCTTTTCCCTGCGGGGGTGAAATGCCACCTTTACCACCAACTGAGCTCCCATAAATATGCTGGTTTGTCTTCAATTTGCCGTTCTGTTCCCCAATCCACGCGTCTACTCATACACTACTGCCATCTGGCTTTCCCTGGCCCTTGTCGCTGCTGTTTTGTTTTGGGCAGGACCTTCCCGAGGGTCCTGCCCACGGCCTGGAGGAAGGAATGTTGCACCAAGAGGCTGAGAAGGACCCGCACAGATGGGCCTCACCCAGCTTCCCTGCCCAGTCTGTTAGCAAAGTGCCTGGGTCTTGGGGACGCTCACCTTTCTGCCAGGTGGTCCCCGCATCCGTCATGCCGTGCAGTGGAGTCTCCCAAAAGCCCCTAAGGATAGGGTTTGGTTTTCTGGAAGGTGTTGCAGCAGGACAGGGCGTGGAGCTGTGTCCCTGTCCCGACACCGCACCCTGTGCGTCCCTTCTTCTGCATCCTCTTTAGTATCCTTTATAATAAGTCAGCAAATGTGTTTCTCTGAGTTCTGCGAGCCGATCTAGCCAGATGCGGAAGCTGAAATGGGCTTTCGGGAGCCCCGGTTTCTAGCCGGTGACCGGAAGCACAGGCTTGAGAGTAGCACCTCCAGAGGGGGCTCAGCCCGGGGATCAGCCCTCCTCCTGTTGATGTGGTGCCGGCTCCAGGGCTCCAGGTAGAGCGCGCCAGAGTGGAATTGGCCCAGACTGCCAGTGCCTGCTGCGCTGCCCGCCACACCTTCGGAGGTCACAGAAGACACCCGGGTTGATGGTGGGCGTGGGCGGGTATAGGGAGGACAGACGCCTGATTTCCCTGGCCACACAGTGACGTATCGGAATTTCATTGCCATCCACGGCTGTGTGGACGGCGCTTTGTCCACCTGTCCACTGCTGATAGACACTTGGGTCGTTCCCGCCTTCGGGCTGCTGTGGACGGTGTTGCCGTGAACATGGGTCTTTTTAAGGAGCTGCTGGGCTGCTTTACCCAGCAGCCATGGAGGAAATGTTTGGTCCCCTTTAGGGAAAGCAGCCCGAGACCTGCTCATACCTGGGTTTCGCGTTCACCTCCCCACATTGCCCTTCGCCTGGAGCCGAGCACGAGTCCCAGCCCCTGCTGGTGCGGAGTAGAGGCTGGGTGCGTGGATGAGCTCCAAGCCACTGCACTGTGTCACAGGTGAGCGAGCAGAGTGAGCAGCTGGGCAGAGGACGGGATCAGACACGGATGCCCTTTCTTAGGTGGGCCCCGAGGAAGGGCAGAGAGCGGGCTCCTGGCCACTGTGACCAGGGCCAGCTGTGCAAGGTGATGGCAAGAGCTGTGGAACTCCACCCCCTGACCCCACCCGGTGTCTCTTCCGCCTGCCCGACCACCCTTACCCCTCTTGGAATATCTGCATCTGTCACTTCCTCCGGGAAGATGCCTGACCCCCTGCCCCTTCCCACCCACCTCCAGCCCCTTTGTGGTGCCCCCGGGTGTCTGCCCTGTGCTCTTGCAGGTACCCCCACGTTGTCTTGAAATGACCTGAGAGTAACCTGATTTTTGTCTGTCTCAGTAGTCACAGGACTTAACCCAGTGCCATGCATACAGTTGACACTCAATAAAGGTTTACTGACTGGCACTGGAAGGGAGAGGTCAGTAAGTGCTGGCGACACGGTGGGCCCTTGAGGACGCAGGAGCAGGCAGGTGTCAGGAAGGGAGGCCACGTTCTAGAGGGATGGATTATCAGTGGTACCGGGGGTCTCCAGAGAATGCACAGAGACAGCGGGAGGGACAAGGACAGATCTGTTGATATGGTACAGGAGTTGGCTCTTGTCCCCGGGGAAGCTGAGAAGGACAAGTTGGAGACCAGGAGCGCGGGTGGTGAGATTCGGACTGAGTCTGAGAGGGAGGAGCCCATGGGGTAAGTCCCCGTCCAGGGGTGGGAGAAGATGAGCTGTCCCTGCCCACGGTCAGGCCGCAGAAGGGCCCAGTTCCTCCTCCTCCACCTTTGGAAGATGCCCACCCGCTCCAGAAACAGCCTCACAGACCCAGAAATATCCGGGCACCTCATGGCCTGGTCAGGCTGACATAGAACCAAGTCACACCTGAACAGCTGACTTCAGAGTTGACTGACACCTCCAGGTGACTCCTGCGAGCCTTGCTAGGGGCTTCCGTTTTACCCCCGTGAAGAATGGGGTTCCCTGTCCTGGGGGAGAGAGGACAGCTCAGCTCTCACCCTGAGTGGAGCAAAGCCCCTCCTACACCCATCCTTAGCGGGCATTGGTCACCTCTTTTCTACCTCGGACCCCTGTGGCTTTTTCTTCTTGATTTATCCTGTCCGAGTATCAGACAGGATCTTCCTGTGCCGCCCAGGTTGGCCTCAGGTGTGCACCGTCACACCTGGCTCAGTAAAGTATTTTATTTATTTAATTAAGAGAGAGGGACAGTGAGAGAAAGAATCTTTTATTCACTTTTTCATGTGGCCTTGGTTGCTCCAACACTTCATTGTGTACGTGGTGCTGGGGTTCGAACCCACGTCCTCCCGTATGCCAGGCAAGCGCCGTAAGCACCAAGCCGCCGCCCCAGCCCCAGTAAACTATTTTGAATGATTATTACTGACAGTAATGATTGACACCCACAGTGCTTTAGTAAAAATGCAGCTGATTCTTCTATAACACTGGCCGCACCAGGCAATGTTCTAAGTGCTTAATTAATTAATTATTCATACTGGGGATTGAGCCCCAGGGTGCTTAACCACTGAGCTACATCCCCAGCCCTTTTTATTTTTCAAGACAGGGCCTCACTTAATTGCTGACACTGGCCTTGAGCTTGCCGTCCTCCTGCCTCGGCCTCCCTAGTTGCTGGGATCGCAGATGTGCGCCACCTGGCCCCGTCTAAGGGCTTCACGCAGTTAATTCGTTCAGTCTCAGGGCAGCCCTTGTAGGTAGTCATTACTGTTAGCCCTGCTTTGAGGAGGAAGCTGCAGCACAGAGAGGTTGAGTGACTTGCCCAAGGCCACACATGGGGGCGCGCTGAAGCCCAGGCTCTCTTCTGAGAGGCCAAGAGCTGGAGAAAGCCCTTGAGCGTGGGGCTTCTGCTTACGAGTGCTCTCCCTCCAGCTCCTTCAGCATCCTGGGAGGTGCTGGCTGCCCGGAGGGTCCTTGAAGACCCTGTCGCATTTCCTCCTTGCGTGGAGGGTGCTCACAGGTGCCCTCTGCCACTCACCTGCACGAACAGCTGCCTCCTGCTAAGCTTCCTACAGAGCCCACATTGCGACTCTTAAAAAGAAGCATGTGGGATGAAGCAGCAGCTAAAAATAACCCAGGATCAATTTTGAGGGGGAGGAGGCCATGTTTGCCTTTCTCTTCCTTCCACTCCGCCCTCCTCTCCAAGCCTGTAAATCGCTGCTGGTTGACAGCTGGGCCCGGCGGCTTCCTGCAAGGCTGTAATAACCTGGAATCAGCCCGGCTGCCGCCCTCCAGGACGGAACGCTGCTCTTGGTCGCTGCAGGCGTCTCTGAGCTGCCCCTTCCCTCCTCTGCTTGGCCCACACTTCTGGGACACATCTTTGCTCCAGTGATAACTGGGCAGGGGAGGACACTGGCCTTGTCCTCCTGGGAAGAAGCAGTGGAAAGCCCTCTCGGAGTCCGTGGCTGGCAGCATCTGGGCTGGCCATCGAGGATGCCCACAGCTGCTGCAGGGGTGAGGAGCAGGTTGGGCAGGGGCAGAGAGCTCCAGTCACCTGGGTGCCCCAGAGGCACCATTTCCAGGCCGTGTGCTGGCTCAAGAGCCTGGCTGAGAGGCTCCCATCCGTCTCTGTGCCCCTAACAGACCCCCTGATCCCTGCCAGCCACCTGCCTAGGAAGGCTCTAGAAATCCAGCAGAGTCCCGCTGCCCAGAACCCCTCAGCACAAGTGGCATCCAAGACCACGCTCGTCACCTTGCTGGGCGGGGTCAGTCCTGCAGAATGGTTCTGGGGGTGCCAGGCTTTTCGGAGCTGCTCAGCACTGGGGCTCTCTCGCGGTGTCAGACGTGTGGCAGAGGCCCCTGGCCCCTGTGTTCCCCGTATCTGATTGCTCTGGATTCTTCTTAACGTGCCCACTGCCATGTAAAGCGGAGGAGGAAGTCTCCAGGGGCCAAAGGGCTCAGAGGTCTCTGCTGACACCGAGCCTTTGGCCAAGGGATGGAAAATTCCAGGTGGAAGCTTGGAAATTCCCTGTGCGGGAGAGGCGGTAAGGGAAAGGGAAATGCTACTCTTCCTCTCCTGCACCCCCCCTGGGGTTGTGCCAGGATGGGGGCGGAGACCCCGAGTCCCAGCTCTGTTGCCCATTTGTTCCCATCTTGGCTGCACGTCACCATGTCCTTGGGGAGCTTTCAAGTCCTGAGGCTCAGGCTGTCCCCAGGCTGGTTACAATAGAGTCCCCAGGGTGGGGCCCACCACCCAAGAGATTGCTAGGCACAGCCAGGCTGGAAAACTCAGCTGGCAAAAACAGTCCCCATTTTCCTCCACCCACTGTCCTGCTCCTTGACTTCCGGTCTCAGATTCAGAAGGAGGCATGGCACAGCAGGTGTTTGGACAGAGATCTTGGGAGCCTTCTTGCTGCCCCTGTGCTGATGACCACTTAGGCCACACGCAGGTGCCCAAAACAATGGCAAAGTGCTTTTCCACAATTCCATCTTAAAACATTCCTAAGAGTCTCAAAGGGCAAGGTTTAGCCTGAAAGCTGTACTTAGGGTCCCAGGGGATTACAAAGCTCCCAGAGCCGAGTGACCCCTCCTGTGCCTGCCCAAGCTGTGGCTCCCGAAGCTCCTTCATGTGCTGAGACCACATTTCTTCCCTGACCACCCTGGGAGACAGGGCCCTTGTCTGATTGCTGTAGATTCCTCTGAATGTCCCCAGCACCTCCTGTCCTCAAGGTCAATTCTGCAGCTTGCTGACCTGCTTCCATCCCTGCAGTGGCTGCCGCCCCATCTCTCCCTTTTTTCCCTTCTCGAAGCCATGGTCTGCACTGTGGCCCACCTGCCTGCAGCTCCCTGCCAGCTCATGCCAGAGTCTGGCAGGCACTGTTGCCCAGAGCTGCTGGCCTGGGAACCCACAGACTGGAGCTCCCACAGGGGCCGTCCCAGCACCCCAGTGCTGCTTGATTCCCCATGACAACCTCATCAGCTGCTGCCACCAGCCTCTGCCCAAACTCCCAAAGCAAAGAGGTGCCCAGCCCCATTTTCCCGGGAGGCTGTGCTTGGCTGCCTCGTGGAGCTGGCTTTCTGCGGTCTACACTGGACAGCCCAGGAGGCTGGAGCTCCCCATCCTCCCCATGTCTTCTCCATGACATGTTCTCAGCTCATGCCACTCTCCGCGCTTGGTCACCGCATCAGCTCCCTCACCCTATCTTCCCAAGCATACTATACCCAATTGTCCCCAGCCGCGGCTCTAGCCACCTGCTTTCCCTTGGGACCCTGCAGGATCAAGGTGGCATGTGCAAGTGTCCACCGTGTGTCCATGAATGGGTGCCTGGGGCAGTCAGTGTCCAGGTAGCTGGGCCAGCTGCCTGCTAGGACCCCAGAGGCCTGGCCTGGCACACCCTGAGAACTGGGGGTACTTTCGATTCTCTGGATTTGAAACTGCGTGTGCCCACCCATTCACCACTGTGTGTGTCCCTCCTCTGAAGGAAAGCACAGTTCCACGCTGGACCAGCAGCCGCCACAGCTGAAGTCCAAGGCAGCCACTGGTAGGCAGGACTAGGAATAGATCTCGGGACTGCAGGGCTGGCAGAGGCTGAAACCGAGGCCAGGTGACCTGACTGGTGCACACTTTCATAATGCCAGAGTGAGGGGCACTTGGTTCCCCTTCCCTTCCTCCTGGGAGACTGTCAGCCCTCTCCAGGCCCAGGAGTCACCTGGAGGCACCTTATGTAGAAGGCTGCACCCCCAGGCCCCGGGTCTGTCCTTGCCATTAGAAAGCACTTGTCCTTTCCTAGTTCTACGTGGCACTTCAGGCCTCTTCTCGTTACTCATCTGGTTCCCCAGGGATGGCTCTGCCATCCCAGCCGGTGCCCAGAATGTACCCCAGGGCAGACCCGTCCCAGCTGATGGCCTTGCTCCTAGAAGACTGGCAGACTATCAACTGCCCTTGCTGGACTGAGTGGACCCCTGGGCAAGGTGGGCAGCGGCTCTGGGCGAGGCGAGGAAGATGAAGGCAGCGGACCAGGAGTGGCCACTACCTATGGGAGCTCCTCAGGTCACTGACTCCTGCGAAGCCCCTTGTCCACAGCTGACCAGGAGTGGCCACTACCTATGGGAGCTCCTCAGGTCACTGACTCCTGCGAAGCCCCTGTCCGCGCTTGTGAGTTGCTGGGAGGATCAGGACGGCACAGCCTGCTGCTGGCAGGTGGGAGCCTTGCTCCTGTCACGCCTGTTGTGCTCATCAGCGGAGCACAGGGCTTGCTGGTGTGATGTGGGCTCGACCGTGGTTGCTGCGCTCACCCTTCTGTGGCCTTGCCTGGGCTCGGGTGGCCCTGTGCTCTGTGCGCTCTGTGGAGACTGCCACCCAGGCTCTGGTTTGGTCCACTGTGTACGTGTTGACACGGGCTTGGGCTGGGGCTGGTCAACGGGGGACCAAGAGGCCAGCTAGCTGGCCCTGCGTCTGCATCAGAGGTTCCCAGTGCCCAGCTGTGGGGATTATGAGAACCAGGTCGGGAAAGGAGGAGAAACCAGGCAAGCTCAGAGTGCTCACACAGTTGCACGAGCTTTTAGGGTGAGAAGGGACCACTGCGTAATAACAGCACACTAATAGCACCATAGTTTTAAGGGCCTGGTGACCCTAGGGAGGGCATGTGAACCCCGAGTAGGGCTAGGCTGGGGCTCTGGAATAAACTGCGTGCAGCCACCCTGGCTGCTGCTGACTGGCTGTGGGGCTCCTGCACAAGTCACTCCACCTGTCTGGGCCTCCATTGCTTATCTGTAAACTAGGGGTAATAACGGTCACTCTTGCTTATAAGGTTGTTGTAGGGACTGAGAGAGCTCTCTCTTGTGGAGCTCAGAATAGTGCCTGGCGCGTGGAACCGCTCCGTCAGCATCATCTGTTATTATTTCAGCCTCACCACGCCCTCTTCTCTGCACCCCCACTGTCCCCACTGTCCCCACTGTCAGGGCTGCGCATCTCAGGTGTTGGGATGAAGGCCTCGGTCTGTGTTCCCCAAGGAATTTCTTTTTTTTCTTTTTCTTTTCTTTTCCTTCCTTTCTTCCTTCCTTCCTTCCTTCCTTCCTTCCTTCCTTCCTTCCTTCCTTCCTTTCTTTCTTTCTTTTGTTTTTTTAGCTTTAAAGTGTACTTCATGCCCCTAGAAAGGGAGGAGTCCCAGTGAAGGTTCCCAGACGCATTGGAAAGGCCACCAAGGCAAGCCCAGTACTCATGTGCCACTGGGGACTTCAGGACCACTGGCTGTCATCTGTCCTCTTTTTCGCTACTGTAACAAACTATATGAAGCAGAGTAACTTTGTAAAGGAAAGAGGTTTTTCCAGCTCATAGTTTTGGAGGCTGATAGTCCCGAGATTGGGCGGCCCCATGGTTCAGCCTCTGATGCAGGGTGGACCGCATCGTGGTGGGACCAGGAGCAGTCATGACAGCAAGCGGGAAGTGGAGCCAGGAGGAGCAGCCAGGCTCACTGCTTTTAGAAGGACCCTCTCCTGAGCTGACCCAGGGGTCCCAGGAGAATTTCCAAGCTTCGCCCTCCCACCGGGCCCCGCCTCTTAAAGGTCCCACACCACGTCCCACACCCTTAGGGGACAAACCACATCCAAACCACTGCCCAGGCCATGCTGGGACCCCCCTCACCCTGGCCAGGCTCTGCTGATAGGAGCCCTGCTGGAACCTCCCAGTCCCCCGAGCTGTGCTCTGCGTGGTCAGTGCCTCTGGCTCCTCCCTGGCCCCCCATAAAACCTGCTCGTTTACAGCCACTCAGATCAAAATGACTGCCTTTACCCTCTGATTTTTGACCGTTTTTCTTATGATTTCACCTTGTAAAAAAAGTTATCTAGAACTTTCTGACAACTAGCCATTGAGGAAATGGAGAGAGCAGCCTGTCGCGCCGAGCTTCCTGCCGCGCAGTCTCGCTCTGACCTCGGTTCCTTCGATCCTCACACCAACCCTGCGAGGTGTAATAGTTATTAGCCTGTTTTTCAGACAAGAAAACGGAAGTTCAGAGAGGTGCAGGAACTTAGCTTACCTACAAAGCGATGAAGCCAGAATTCATCTTGAGATCTGTCTCCAGAGACTCCTTTCTTCTTTAATGACAATTGTTACCATGCAAGTAATATTCCATCTGGGTTTCCTTGTAAGTACTAAAACATCGTAGGCAAAGGTAAAGACCCTTTGTCACCCTTCCTACCCCCAGGCTGCTGTTGGACACTTTTATAGGACTCCTCATCCCTGAAATATGCACTGTGATAGTAGTACCAGTTCTGCCTGGCCTGATTTTTAATGGACAATGAATGAAAAGACACTTTCGTTCCACTATGGCCCCTTTGTAGGGACTGTTGTTTCATTTAAACCTTGTGACTGGTGATTACTGGAATCTGACCCCTTTTCTGGAACAGGTCATCCAGGGTCATCAGCGTGGATTTGTAGGGCTAGGCTACAGAATCCTGGTCACCAGTAGGTGTCAGCCTCCACCTGGACACATCCACTCATCTTCTGCATGGCGAGGATCTGGGAGCCTCTGGGGTCCTTGTCTGTGGTTTTCAGCTGATGACAACAGTGGGTGGGTAATGTGGGCGTGGCCAGGGGGCAGAGTGCTCAGCCTTGGCCTGAGTCTGCTCAGAGGCCATCAGGGAGCCCAGGTCTCAGACCATCCCATCCTAGCAAGATGTAAACTGTGCCTGGTGGTGGTCCCTGTTGGGAAGGGACTCCCAACTGCCTGGCTATGTTGGGATAAGAAGCAGGTCCCGAAGGATGAGAAGGATTCTTCCAAGCTGAGGACTTGAGAAGGGCATTCCAGGACCTGCCCAGGTGAGCAGTGTGGTGGGGTGGAAGCATGGGAGGATAGGAGGAGAAGGCAGACTGGAGTTGGAGGAGAGGAGACCATGGTATTGAGGACCTGGAGCACCAAATGAACCACAGAAGGGTTTTTTGCATTGGTAGTAGGCTGGTGGGGATTTACAACATAACCTGTGGAAGACGAATTAGACAGGCAGAGACTGGAGGCAGGGAGCCCAGGAGGCTGTTGTCCAGTCTTAGCCAGGGCAGGAGCAGTCAGCATTGGAAGCGGACGGACGGATACACACGGGAAGCTATTTGCAAGGAAGAACAACAGGATGTGGAAACTGATCAGACTGGGTGGTGGGGGCGGGGAATGTCAGTGGAGAAATTAAGGCTGACTTAGAAGTTTCTAGCTTGAGAAGCTTAGTGAAGCTGGAAACATTAGTTGACACAGAAAACAGAGAAGGTGCACATTGTGAAAACAGAGGAAGCAGAAAAATTTATCCATGGACTTGAGTCTGCAGGTGCTAAGGGACTGAGACCTCCCAGGAGGAGATGTCCTGCAGGTGGCCAGGCCGAGTGGCCCAGAGCTGATGAAGGGCACAGCAGCAACTGGCAGGACTCTTGGTTCTGAACCCGCCGTTTCCTCTGTGTGTCCAAGGAGTCAAGCCTCAGGGTGGCCCTGGTCTCAGTGATGTTGCGTGCACACATACCGAGAGCACCCACACATGTGCTGGCAGAGCACCCTCTACAGGGAGCAGGGGTGCAGCCCTGTCCCTGGCTGGCCTGTCCTGCTGTCACATGGGCAGCTCCCGGGCGAGGAAGCCCTATAGAGGGGACAGCCCCAGGCAGGCATTTGTCTGGAGCTGGGGCATCAGCATTCACTGACCTTTGAGCAGTGTATTCATTTCCTGTGGCCACTAAGACAAACTTGACCACAAACCCGGTGGCTGAAACAAGAGAATTATATTCTCTCACTGTTCTGCAGGTCAGAAGCCCAAAACCAGTGCCACTGGGCCACACTCAAGGATGTTGACAGGACCATGCTCCCTCCCCGGGAGGATCTGTGGGCTCCTTGCCTCTTCCAGGTTCTGGTGGCTTCAGGCATCTGGCTTGTGTCCACGTTGCTCCATTCTCTGCCTGCGTGGTGCACTGTCTCACCTTGATGTGTGTCACTTCCCCCTCTTACAACAATACGTGTGATTGCATTTAGGGTCCATGCAGATAATCCGGGACCATCTTCCCATCTCAGGATCCTTTACACATGTGCTAAGTCCGCCATCGAAAGTAGCATTTACAGGGCCCAGGGACTGGGGCTCATATCCTTGGGGTCCATTTTTCAGCTTCCCACAGGTAGGATTTAGGAGAGTACTTTCATTTGAATGTCACTGTGGTGGGTGTCACTACCTCCATTTTAGAGATAAGAAATGGTTTTGGCCAAGAAAAGGTGCCAAGATCTATCAGGAAACCTTGATCTATTGATCAAACCTAGTTCTAAGTGTTCATGACATTTCCCTTTTTTAAGAGAAAGAGGAGAGAGAGAATCAATTTTTATTTATTTCTCATTTGGTTTTTGTTGTGTATGTGGTACTGGGGTTTGAACACAGGTCCTTGCGCATGCCAGGCAAGCGTGATACCAATGAGCCACAGCCCTGGTTCATGGCATTTTTTAAAAAACAAAAATGCATTCACACGCACATGCACATATCCATGTATTATATAGCAAGCCCCTGTAATAAAGCAGCAGATAATTCAAAGCTCGTTTCTGCAGGGGATGACTGCTGTGGGTTCAGGTAGCCCTGATCTCCCAAGGGGGTCAGCACTGGACGATGAGGAAGCAGGGGCGCGCTCTTCTCCCTGCCCCCACTGCATCGGGGGCCTCCCCACTTGGCACATGATCCCTAGGCTCTAGTGGGCATGTATCTCTCACCAGAAAAAAACAGAACAGCCTTCCAGATTTGGCTGGCCAGGGCACAGCATGTGCAGTGCCAGGCTTGCCGGGGGTGGCCCTGGAATGGGGGCAGGAGCTGCAAATCAGGCTACAATCCAGACCTGGGATTAGATAGAGACCTGGACCCAGAGATCCCCTGCCTGAAGCTGAGAGCCACCAAATGAAAATCACCATCACTAAAAAAGCCCCAGACATTCTAGTCTCCACTTCTATCTTCTATATTTAGATCTCTTTGATAGCATAGTGGTCTCACTTGCCCCCAGGAGGCAGGCAGAGAAATAGTCCCAATTGCATAGATTGGAATTCAGATTGGAAGGGGAGGGGGCTGTTATCAACCCAGCTAGTTCCTTGAGCCCAGGCGTGATGGGGGCTGTCCTCTGTTCTTTGAAAGAATTTTAAAGGCTGAGATTCCAACTTCAAGGCTGCTCGGGGCAGCTCTGCCTCTGCTGTCAGGTATGTGACCTGGGGCAAATCAGTCCTTGGGGCCTCAGTTTCCTCGTTCTGTAAAGCGGAGTTGTTTTAAGTGGACTCTCAGGTCCCTGTTGTCCCTACTGCACCTCAAATCTTACTGCTCCTCTGATTTTGGGGGAAGCCTTATTGAAACTATAGGTTTGGATGGCCAGGCTACTTCTGAGGACCTTTCTACAAAGGAGCATCTGCCAGGAATCCTTTTCTGGCCACCAGCTGCAGTCTCCCGCAGACAGGAGGGTTGGCCTCACACTTCTCTGTGGAATGGGAGATTGGGAATTCCGGCTTGGGAGGAAGGGACTCTGGGCTCAGAGCAGACATCATTCAAAAACCAGGGAGCCAATTTCCCTCACCCCAGGAAGGGCTGGCTGCTGCTCTGCTGGTGGGGACGGAGGGCCATTAGAGCCCTCCTGGGGATACCTGTGCCACTTCCGTCTATTTGCCCATCTGTTTGGAGACCCCAGACTCATTTGGGAGGCCCCTGGAGATTAGCCGCGGGAGGCAATCCGGCTCTGAATTCCCTCTTTGTCCGAGGAAGCCAAGTGGGGAGGGGCCGGGCGGACCCCCTGCCCCCGCTGGAATGCGCGCGCGCCCCCTCCGCTCCCTCCTCTTCGGCCGCCTCCCCCCGCGCACTTCCGGACTCCCACTGATCCCCCCACCAAAACACGCGCGCGCGCAGACACACACAGACACACTCGCTCACACTCACTCTTCCTGGCGGGCAGGCCGCCTCCCTCGCCCGGCTCGCGGATCCCAGCCGCCCGGGCACCGGCACAAGCGACCTTTTGTTATTCAAATCACGCCCTCGGCGAGCGCCCGGGCTCCGGCCTGGCTTCGGTCTCGGGGCGCCCCGCGCCTCGCCGCGCATCTTAGGGCTCCGCCGCGGGGCCGCGCCTCTCCCGCCCGGCGTGCGCTGCGGCTCGGCCCCCGCCCCGCCCCGCCGTCCTCGGTCCATCCGCGGTGTCGCCGCCGCGCGCCGCGGGGGCTCTGCCCGCAGCATGGCACCCCCGGGGCTGCAGTAGCCGGGAGCGGCGTGCGGGGGACGCGGGCGCTCCCGGGGCGGGGGGCGCCCTGCAGCCTCGATCATGGATGTGAGCAAGATGGTAAGTGAGAGCGCGCTCGGCCCCGGCTCCCCGCCCCCGCCCGGCCCGTGCCCCGCGCCCTTGCCGTGGCCCGAGCCATTCAAAGTTTCTGGGTTGTTGATCCTGCCTGTTGGCCCCGGCTCCTGGAGTGCTGGAGAGGGAGCCGGGCCAGGATGTGCAGGCGGCCGGCGGCCGGGATGGGCTCCCGGGTTCCCGCCGCGCCGCCGCCAGGGCTGCCCAGGGATCCGAGCCTCCCAATTCCTGGGCAGCCCTGCAGGAAGGTTTATAGGGCTGAGCCTGGGCAGGGAGGCACAGGTGGCCCTAGGAGGCGGTGAGGAGAAGCTTTGGCCAGAGTGCAGGGGCAGGAGCGGAATCCCGGCCTCCGGGGTGGATTGGCCAGCGCTGAGCCCCGGCTTCAGTGCCTGCGGAGCATCTGCCTCCCGGATCCTTCGGAGCAGGGCTTACCTGGAAGGGTCAGTGTCCTGCCCCAGAGCAGCCCTCCACCCACCTTCCCCAAACACTGGGAGCTGACCGTTTGTTCACTGAGACAGAAGCGGCTTTCGGCAGGGAGCTGCTGTGATTTGGGGGAATCTGGAGGAAGGGGGTCTCCTGAAGCACCCAGTGGGCCTGGGCACTGCAGATTTTCCAAGGATCTCAGTTCTTCCCGCTGTGAATGAAGACTGAAGGGGGCTGTTGAGGTCACTGCCACCTGGGTGGATTTAGACCAGGGGTCCCCCCACCCAAACCTTCCAACCTTAAGAGCCTGTGTGTCAGATTGCAGAAGCGCCTCCCCCCCATGATGGACTATGCTCCCAGGAGGGGGCCCTGGGGCATCAGAGTAAGGGAACCAGCCTGGGGATGGGTTTGTGGGGGACGCAGGGGAAGGGGCCTGGGTCTGTGGTAGCTTAGAGGTGAGAAGGAAACGGAATTCAGGGCTCATTTACTCCAGGGGCCTTTTGGGACAACCACAAGAGAAAGCAGGGATGTTCTTGGTCCTGCCTGGCCATTGGCACTCTTGTGTTAGATAAGGGACAGTGAGATGGGGCAGGTGACAGGTAAGAATAGTCTCTTGCTCTGGCAGGAGACCAGTCTCAAAACAGATGGAGTGCTGCCCCTGGGGTTGGGGGCTGGGTGAGGGGCCTCCTGGGCTCCTGTCTTCATATGAGGAGATTCCTGCCCATGGTTTGGCAGTGTCCAGAGGCTGGACAGCCATTACCTGCGCTTGTGCCATGGGCAGCTGCCCCTCAAAATAACCTTCCCACCAGGTGAAGGGGAGCAGATTTGGAAAACTGAGCAGTAACCTGGCCCTTTCCTGGGGGTGTCTGAACAAAACCAGAGGGTCACCTGTCTGTGCTACAGTTGGGGTCAGCGGCTGCTGTACCAGATGGCCCCAGGCTTCCTACTGGCCTTGCACTCCTGTCCTCTCCAATGTCTGGCCTGCTGGGGCCAGCTTACCCTCCTCTCTGGGCAGTCCTCATTTAATCCCTACCAGATCTCCAGGGCCGTGGGGATCTGAGGCCAGACTATAGAGGTTGGATGGAGCGCAAGGACAGGCCTGCTTTGGAGAGCTGGGCTGGAGTAGCGAGGGGCATTGCCTGTGGGAGAGCTGCAGGAAGAGGAGTGGGCAGAGCCACGGGGTGAGGCAGCACATTTGGCTGAGGCAGCTGCGAGATCAGGAAACGCCTGGGTGGTTGGTTAAGGTCAGACCAGGAAGGCCTCGAATGCTCGGGCCCTGGCCAGCGGGCACTGGCTTGCCTCTGGGGAATTTGGAGCTCAGGAGAGGTACATTTATTGCTTCTTTCCTCTCTTGGCTTAGAGTCCAAACAAAAGTAATATTAGATTCTCATTAATCATTGAACAGCCAAGCGTCCAGCCCTGAAGCCATTGTCCCCGCTCTTTGTGAAGAACACAGACCCTGGGGTGTGTGGCAAGACAACCTTCCCTGCGCTTTGGCACCTGCTTCCTGTTCCTACAGAAGGCTGGGGGCACCTTCCCTTCTGTTTGCTCTGCATCTCTCTGGTTTGAGGGCCTCGCTGTAGGGATCTTTGGCCCCAGGGTTGACCTCAGACCCAGCATTGCTGCCACATCCTCTGTGGAGCCCACCATCAGCCTCCTGCAGGTTTGTCCTGCTTGTTACTCAGTGAGAAGAAGCAGATGATCGTTCAGCCGACTTCCTGCGCGATTTAGAACAAGGGCTTTACCTAACCTCTCAGCCTCTTCAGTAAATGGTACTTCAGTATCCTAGTGAAGGCTGCGGATGATTCCTCTAAGCAGGGACCTGGAGTAGAAAGTCCTCTGTGCATGGTAGTGACACTTACAGTGGTGACTTCCAAAGGCCCAGTTGGACCTAAGGTGACCGATTCCTCCTCACCCTGCAATTTTTTTAACTTTTTTTTTTTTTTTTTTTTTTTAACAGAGGGGAAAGTGAGAGAGAGGGAGAAACAATTTCACTTAGTTTTTCATGTGGCTTTCGCTCCAACGCTTCGTTTTATACATGGTGCTGAGACTCAAACCCGCATCCTTGCGTGTGCCAGGCAGGTGCTGTAACCACTGAGCCACCTCCCCAGCCCCTGCACTCTAATTTGTTGATTGGCCTGAAGAGCTGAGCCTGGACTGCCTTGCTCTCGGCTGCTTGGGGCCAAGTGTCCCAGGTCTAGTTATCTCCCTGAACACGGGTACAAATGACTGGAGACCGTGGATTGGCCAGCTGCTACAACTGATGAATTTTTGATGCCATCAGATATGTGCCCTCAGGAGAGCCAGTTAACCCCACATTTGGGGATAAAGTGCAGCTGGCTCCTCGGGACTGATGATGGATCCTGCCTCCCCTATACTCAGCGCACAGGACCATAATTTGGGGAACAGAGTTGATGCCATCAACGTTTGCAAAGAACGTGCAGCTTGTGGAACGATTCATGTTTGCATGTGCTTTGGCGTGCACCAAGCATGCCACGCTTGTTCTCAGCAGAGCCCTGGGGGCAGGGCTGAAATAACTAGCCATATTTTTTTTTTTTTTAAGAGAGAAGGACAGAGAGAGTGTGAATCAATTTTTATTGAGTTTTTCACATGGCTTTCATTGCTCTGACACTTTGTACATGGGTGCTGGGGTTTGAACCCATGTACTTGCGCTTGCCAGGCAAGCGCTGTAACCACCAAGCCACGGCTCCAGCCCCACTAGCCACATTTTATAGGTAAGAAAACTAGAGTTCATAATCTCAGTGACTTGGGAGGCTGAGGCATGAGGATTGTAAGTTTGAGACCAGCCTCAGTAACTTAGGCCCTGAGCAACTTAGCAAGACCCTAACTCAAAAATAAAAAGGGCTGGGGATGTGGCTCAGTAATTAAGCACCCCTGGGTTCAATCCCTGGTACCAAAACAAATTTAAAAAACCTGGAGTTTGGAAAAGTTTAGCCCAGGATCTCATAGAAAGAGCAGAGCCAGGTCTTGTACCCAGTTCTCCTGATAACCAAAAATACACTAGGTGACAAAAATAAATAGAAAGTAAAGAGGAAAAAAGGTAAGAGTGGGCCCACGCTGATCTCAGAAGACAAGCTGGGGGTGGCCGCCTTCAGCTTCTGGGTTCCCTACGGGAAAAGATCCAGAGGAGGGGGGCGTTAGCATCTGTATCAGTCGCCTACAGCTCTCTTTTCTTTTCTTTTCTTTATTTTTAAGAGAGAGGGAGAGAATCATCTTTATTTAGTTTTTTGTCTGGTTTTCATTGCTCCGACACTTAGTAGTGTTTGCAATGCTGGGGTTTGAACCTGGGTTCTCAGATAAGCACCATGACCGCTGAGCCACCACTCCAGCCCCCCTGCAGCTATTTTTAAAACTTTGGGTTTCTTTATGAATCTCACTGCCTCATCTTCAGATGAGACTCCTGACACCCAGTGGAAAACGGGAGGGATACTTTTAGAAGAAAAGTTGATTCACACATTCTGAGTCAGTGCTGATGACAGCAGTGCAGAAAGGGATTCTGGTCAACCCACCATTGCGCCCGGTGCGCATGTTTTTCCTGGGTTGGGGGAAGGATGATGGACGCTGAATGGCCAGCTGGGGCAGTCCTGGTGCAGGACAATGCCAGGGACTCTGCTGGCTGCCCACACCAGCTAATGGCTGCCTGGAGAGGAGGCTGCCTTCCCATCCAGGGTGTGAGCTAAGGAATCAGGGAAGCAGTAAAAACTTGCAGAGGTACTCATTGTAAGCAGGTAAGCACTGGTTCCTGAGACCGGATTGGGTTGTGTGGCCGCATGCACACAGGAAAGTCCCAGGTGGCCTGGCCGAAATGTGTTTTTTACAACGGTCAGTTTCTTGGTCCACTCATGCTGCTGTAACAAAATAACCAAGTCCAGGGAATTTAGAAAGCTGAGATTGATTTCTCACAGTTCCGGAGCTGTTAAGTCCAGATCAAGGTGCTGGCAGCTTCTGCATCTGGTGAGGCTGCTCTCTGCTTCCAACATGGTACCCTCCTGCTGCATCCTCTGGAGGGGATGGAAGGGCAAGAGGGTAGAGCCCTGAGAGTTAATCCCCTACCAGAGACTACACACACCTCTTAACACTGTTGCTTTGGGACTTAAGTTTAATGTTTACTGTGGATTTTGAGGGGGCAAAAAAATAACCCAGCAGTCAGAGTCCAAAAAAATTTGTAGCCTCTCACCTCGGTTGGATGAGGACAGCGTCACCCTCATAACAGTACTTAAGCCAGGGAAGGGAAGACTTCAGAGGGACTGATAGCTGTCTTTGACTTGCTGGGGGGCTGCTGGGAGGAAGGGGTAGCATGTCCTGGAAGGTGAGGTTCGTTCCCAGAGGGCAGATTTCTACAATTTCCCTGTAGGATCAACTCCCTGACCAAAGGGAGACCCTCTCCAGCCAGCTGGAGCTGTGAGTGGACCCCGGAGGAGGGTGGCAGCCCAGAGCAGCCCCAGCCTCCACTTCTTGCACCTGGAAACTGGCTCAGCACACAGGCCTTGAGGACAGTGTAGACACCTTGGGTTCCATGGCTGGCAAAGGAGAAAGTGGCCTCATGTGCAAGGGCAGAGGTTGCAGAGAAACGAGACCCAGTGCCTGGCTTTGAACTTGGGGTCTGCAGAAGGCAGCAGAGCATCACGACCAGGCGCCCGTGCTGACCAGCCACTCTGTGACGGCAGGAGTCACTGATGACATTGGTCTCAATCAGGTGCCAGTGTGGAAGGAAGGAACTTCCTTATTCACCTTTTTTAACAAAGCTTAGGAAAGAGCCACGCTTGGGAGGCCCAGGCAGGATCACAAGTTCAAGGGCAGCCTCAGCAACCTAGGGAGGCCCTAAGCAAGGTAGCAAAACCCTCAAAATAAAAAAGGAGTATAGCTTAGTGGTCAAGCGCCCGTGGGTTCAATCTCTGGTAACCCCCCCCACCCCCCCAAAAAAAAAGAAATAGAGAAAATGCCCAGGAAAAAGATTTTTATTAACCCCATGACAGCTATGTTTTCCTTTGGCGGTACTGGAATTGAATCTAGAGGTGTGTCCCTGCCCTTTTCAGTGAATTGCTGAGGCTGGCTTGGAACTCATGATCCTCCTCCCTCAGCCTCCTGAGAGACTGGGATTACAGGCCTGCGCCACCACACCCAGCTACTACTGTCCTTTATCGTCACTGATCACCAAGATCTTATCCCAACAAAAGAGTTTGAGTTCAATCCAGACACACACAGAATCCTCCTTTGTGCAGAGGCACTGGGTGAGGATGTTAAGATGTTATGAATTGGGGGCTGGAGCAGTGGCTCAGCGTTTGGAGCGCTTGCCGGCAGGCGTGAGGACCTGGGTTCAAACCTCAGTACCACGCACACAGCTAAGATGTTATGAACCAGGGCTGAGGACGGTGGGTCCTTGTCCGCAAGGCCGGCAGTGTACGTTTGGGGGTCCCGCCTTCCTGCGCTAGGTGTGAAGCACACTGACACTTGGAGTGGCAGAGCTCTCACCTGAATTGCTTTCTGCCTCACATCAGCCTTAGAAGCGGAATTCAGTGTCCCTTACTGTCCCTGCTTCACCTGTGAGGACCTGTATTCAGAGCATCCCCCCAACTCAGGCCACCAATCAGCAAAGTCCAGGAGCAAACCTGGGAGCCCACGTGCTCCCCCTCTTCCTCCGGCCACCCTGCCCCTCTGTCCTTGTTTGCTCCTTTCCCCCAGTTTCTTGATGCACATCACAGATGCAGGGGCTGTTTCCCGTTCACCTTTGTCTCCTTTCTGACCCGGAGAGGTCTCAGTCCAGTCCAGAGCCAGACAGGCACGTGGTCCAGGAACTGGCCTTGAGCCAAAGGATTCCAGACGTCTGACAAAATTCATGTCCCAAAGAAACTAAGCCATAGGTCTAAATGAAGGAAGGAGCGGGGAAGTCCTACCAAATCTCCTTCAGACTCCCTGGAGTCCTAAGGCATCCTCAACTTGGAGGTGCCTAAGTGGACAGGAGGAGCAGGATTTGGGGGCAGAAGCCCAGCTGGATGTCCCCTATGCAGGAAGGATTGGGGAGAATTTTCTAGATGCCAAACTTGGGCCTCGTAGTCTTGAGGCCAGAGGCTAAATCCTGTTGCCACCGCATGACGGATGTGTGGCTGAGGCCAAATCAGGTGACCTCACTGCCTCAGCCAGGTTGGTGACTGTAGCCTCGCAGGAGGGTCAAGCCTGGCACATGGAGGACTTAGTAAGCCTCATCTATAGTTACTATGATTTTTACGCTGGGCACGGTGGCTTATGCCTAATAGCCCAGCGGCTCAGGAGGCCGAGGCAGGAGGATAGGAAGTTCAAAGCCAGCTTCAGCAACTTAGCAAGGCCCTAAGCAACTTAGCGAGACCCTGTCTCCAAATGGAAATAAAAAGGGCTGGGGCTGGGGCTCAGTGGTTAAGGGGCCCTGGGTTCAATCGTCAGTACAAAAAAAAAAAAAAAAAGATTTTTGCTCATTAATTCAGACAACAAATAAAAATTTACAACTAAAGGCAAAGATGTAGAACATTGCTTCTTTCAGAATAATCCCTGCTATGGCTTGGGTGTGGTTTGAGATTTAATTCCCATCGTGAGATACGAAGTGGATAGAAACAGTCTGATCATGGCATTAAGAGGGGGAGTTTTGGGGAGGTGATTGGGGATTAGATAAAGTCATCAGAGTGGAGCTCCCATGGGTGACTCTTGGTGGCTGTATAAGGGGAGAGACCAGAGGATAAAGACACACACATACACTCCTGTCTCTGGCCATGTGATGGCCTGGGCTGTGTTGGGACTTTGCCAACAAGAAGTCTCCCATAGATGTGGGCCCTTGGACCTGTAGAACTGTGAACTCTTTACTTTATAAAGTTCCCTAGCCTCTGGAATTTTGTTATGGTAATGCAACAGGTACTCTGCTGGTTGAGCTCAGTCAGTGGGCATTTGGGCAGGTTAGTTGTAGCAATATGTGACAGGAAGCACAAAGTTCATTTGGGGCCTGTGCTGGTGGAAGAGATGGGAACATCCAGCTGGCCATTTGAGGAGGAGATGGTTGAGGAAGTGAGGGATGGAGGGGAAGGAATTCCCCCACATGGTGAGGAGAGGAAGGGCATCCCAAGTACACCAAAGGCCCAAGGTCATGAAACCCAGGGCTTCATTCAGGAACTTCCTGTGGTTTATTCTGGAGGAGTAGGCACAGCTCCTGTCTCTGTGGGGCTGGCAAGGTCAAATCTTTCTGTTCCTTGGTGCTGCCTCAAAGAGCTGCGCTTTAAGAAGGGGCCAGGCACTGTGGTATTAGCTGCGTGGGAGGCTGAGGCAGGAGGATCACAAGTTTGAGGCCAGCCTGGGCAAACTAACATTAAAATGTCTGGGAGTATGGCTCAGTGGTAGGTTGCTTGCCTGGCTTATGCAAGGCCCTGGGTTTGAGTCTTGGTGCTGTAAAATCGGAGGGGGGGTAACAGTTGCACTGATGGAAACGTGGCACACAGTAGGTGCCCAATGAGTGAGCGACTTGATACAAGGAGACGTTCCCGTTGAAGTGAGAACGGCCCTCCCGGGAGTGGATGTTGAGTAGGCTCGCTAGGAGCGGGGCCAGAGGAATGGGAGAGGCGGAGTGGGCACAGGCGTGAGGACCCAGGTTAAAAATAACCGGTGAGCCTCCGGGAGAGCCAGCGAGCGGCTGGGACATGCTATTCTGGCCGACAGGTTTCCCCGCCTTCTGGTGCCAGTGCCTGGCGACGATGGCCCTCCCTGGTACCGGAATCCGCGTGGGAACGGCAAACCGTGGGCTGAAGCAGACTCTTTGAGTACTTCACTGACTTTCTACCGTGACCTGCCTTGGGAGCGCTCCGCTGAGGCTCGGTTTTCAGGACCTAAAATAGCTTTCTTTTGCTGGGTTTCTCCTGGGCTGGAAAGCAGTCTGATAAAATCACCATGTCTCTGTCCCCGCTGGCTCAGAGATGCTATCACCAGCGCTGGCCCTGGACAGGGACACTCCCAGTGGTTGCAACCGGAGTCCTGGCCCTTGCTTCTTGGCCCTTTAGACAGGCAAAGATTGTCCCCTGAGCTGGCAGATACTGAAGACCCGCCCAGGCCCTGTGCCAGGCTGAGACCATAGGGGAATCTTAGTTGGATAGCTGTAGCCTTCAGAGAGGTAGAGAGGACAAACCAGTATGCTTAGTAAGGGTTCTGGAAGTCGGCAGGGGGTCCCCCGGCTGCCAGTGCACTCAGAGCCCGCTTCCCAGTCTACCTGCCCACATCCTGGCAGAATGGAGCCAGCTTTGGCCCAGCTCGTTGTTGAGTCGCGCCAGCCTGGAGCTCAGGGACCAGCCTGCGATCTGTGCTCCTCCTCCCCTCCCCCGGGGGCTGTTCAGCGTGGATCCAGCAGGGCAGTCTAGAGAGCCTCCGACGCTGCTCCTCCACTTTGGTCCTTACAGCCCTTTCCTGTGTTTCTGTGCGTGCACACTCGCGTGAGTGCACTATAATGAACCTTCTGAAAGCACTTTTTATTGGTCAAAAGCAGCCAAATTTTCACTCGAGTCAACCAAGGTTATTCACATAAACAGGTGCGCCCATGCCAGTGGAGTCAGCCTGTGACGGGGCTTCATGCACTTTTGGGGGCCCAGGTATTGGAGATTGAACCCAGGATGCTCTGCCACTGAGCCACATCCCCAACCCTTTTTTCTTTAAGACAGAGAATCAATTTTGTTGATTTTTTTCATCTGGTGTTTGTTTTTCGACACAGTTGTGTGCTGGGGTTTGAACGTGGGTCCTGCGCATGCCAGGCAAGCGCTGTACCCCTGAGCCACCTCTCCAGCCCCTGCCCCAAGTCCTTTCTATTTTTTATATTGAGACAGGGTCTTGCTAAGGTGCTGAGCTGGCCAGGAACTTGGATCCTCCTGCTCAGCCTCCTGAGTTGATGGGATTGTAGAGATGCGCCACCGTGCCCCGCACTGGGTGCTTTTGCTTTAGCAGTTCATGACGGTGGCCACGGCCCTGGGTCCTGGGGTTCAAAGCCAGTCTCCACCGCTTACCCACCTGCACAGGCTACCCAGGCTCCATGGGCCCGGGTTTCCCCCTGTGGATTGTGGGCTAGTCACAGAACCGTCCAGACAGGGCTGAGAGGACAGCGGAGTTCGCCTGTTTGTAAAGTGCTCAGGTCAGTGCTAGCTCTGGTACATTTGTTACTGCTTCCCAGATGAGTTCAGGTGACGGAATTTCGTTGCGGTCAGCCCTATGTCGATACCCTTTCCCCTTCTTAGGTGACATCCTTGTATATGCGACCAAGCCTATTTTTCCAGTCACGACTTAGTGCCTGAAGGATGCAGAGGTGTCAGCTTCTAAGGGTTCTTTTTACTGAAGAGTCTGGAGCTGGGTAGTGGTTGCGGAGGAAGGTTCTCTGGACTGCTGGCCTGTAAACTGGCTCTCCAGTTAGTCTTAGTCCATTCCTGCTGCTATAACAAAAAAATTCAGACTGGGCACTTTATTAACAGAAGACATTGTTTCTCAGCATTCTGGAGGCCGAGGAGTCTGTGATTGTGGTGCTGACAGATTTGGTGTCTGGTGAGGGCCAGGAAAGTGGAAGGACGAAGGCTGTGTCCTTGCCTGGCGAAAGAGGTGGAAGGGACAGACACTGTCCACAGCCATAGGGGCACCCATCCTATTCTTGAGGGCAAAGCCTCAGGAATCACCAAATCACTTCCCAGAGGCCCCACCTCTTAATAGCTACCGCAGTGGGCATGAAGTTCTAACATGAATTCTGCCTCAAGTGACACATGTTCCAACTGTGGCACCCCCTCTTTGCTTTCCCACCCCCCACGGTGACACTGGCAGCTTGATGGTCTGTCACACTGGGCATTGTTCACTTCTGTGCCTTGGCCCTGCCATCCTCCCTGGCCTCAGCTCCGTATCTGGTGAGACAGTTCCTCCTCCAGGTGCCATAGCTCACCCTTCAGCCTTGGCTAAATGCCCACCCCGTTGCCCTGTAGGCTGTGCCATGGGAATGTGCTCCTCTAAACAAGCTGGGTCCGTCTAGACCACCGTCTTTGAAGCCAGGCCTGTCTCCCTCGTCTGTGAGCTGATCGGATGCAGCCCTTGCCAGCTAGCTGCTGTGTGCCGGATGGTGGGATCCGAGCGAATGAGGCGCATCCAGACTGATCGGTGGAACTCAAACGGAGGAGGTTAGGGAGGGGGCGACTGGAGGGTCAGATGATGCAGGCCGCGTTTGGAAGACACCCCTGAGGGACAGGATTGAATGGCAGGATTGGAAAGGCCAGCAGAGGCCGGTCCCCAGGCTTTGGTTACCAGGCCAGGAAGTGGAGAAGTTTCCCTGCGAGCAGCAGTGAGCTCTTGACGTCTGGGGTGTTAGTCGCCCCTGTTGCTGTAACCAGCACCAGAGATCGTCAGCCTGTCCGCAGCTTTGGAAGTTCCAGGCGTGGCGGGTTGGCCGGTGAAAGCAAACTCATGGCACAGGAAGTTGCTCATCTCATGTGTCTGCGAAGAAAGAGAAAGAGACTGGAAGAGGCTGGGGTCCCAATACCGCCTTCTAGGACTTGCCTCCAGTGACCCAGCGACTTCCCACAAGGGCTGCTTTCAAAGGTTCCCAATAGAACCATGAGCAGGGGACCAGGTCTTCAACACATGATCCTTTGGGGACACATCCAAATGATAACATGTGACCTAGTTGGAGCTGTGCTGTATGTGACCACCAGGAGCTCGTGGTGCCCAGGACCCCTTGGGTGGCTCCCACCCTCCTCTACTCCTCTTCTCATTCCGCTAAGGAGGGGCTCGAGAGTCAGAGGAGGGTTCCCGGCAGTGCTGAATCATGAGGAAGTCACGTCGCAGCCCCACAGCTGATGATGAAATCTGCCTCCAGAGTTGGCAGCAGCCCTCCCTTGCCCGAGAAAGCTCTAGCAAGTCCTCTCCAGCTTGTGCTTACCCGCCGGGGTCAGAGCAGGAGGACCTGTGTGGACGCGCCTGCCCGATGGGACATCCTGTGGCCTCCTGTGGGTGACCAGGGCCTGCGTCGCGTGCGCGTTTTTCTTTGGTTCTGACCTGAGATCGGGAGACCCATGCTTCAGTTGTCCTTTCATAAGGATCCCTAGAACCAAGGACTTGGTGTCGGCCTGTGTGTTCTTGTCAGTGCAAATGAGTCTGAAAGAGGTGGCTAGGGTCAATGAACTTGAACCTATAGTGAGATCTGGGTTCAGATTCTGGCTCTGCATCTTACTAGTTGGGTCATCCAGTTAGCCAGGCGTCATGGCCAGTTGGGCAACTCCCTGAGCCATTCTGAAAGTTCTCAAAGGACAAGAAGGACACCAAGTGACTGACCAAATGTGTCTCATCCCACTAGGGCCCAGCTGCTCTCAAAGCTGGACGGGCAACAGGGAGGCTGAGTGGGCTCCAGGGAAAGTGGATAGTCAGGGAGGGCAGGGCTGGAGCAGCAGGTACAGGGGCTAGCATGGCTTCCTCCGTCATGTGGCCCCTGCCCCGTGCGCTCAGCCTGTGACCTTGCTCAGCTCTCGCCAGCACAGCCACCTGTGCCACCATGTCTTTGCTGTGTAACAGGAGAGTGTGCTGGACCCTGCCCCTGCCAGCCACTCCCCACTCAAGTACACGCAAACATATTGCTGTTTCCCCATCTGCAGCCTCCTGCCAGCTCCTGCCCCTCTGCACCCGCTTCTTTCCTGGACCCCCATCAGGGAGGGGGCTTTCATTCTTCCTGCTGGACCCAAATGGTCCTGGTAAAGGCTGCCTCGATGTCCGAGCCCTGGTCAGCTTCCAGCTCTCATCCCAGCTGGCTACGGCAGTCACTGATTGCTGCCACCCAGACGATTTCCCCGTGGCTTCCAGGGCACCACGCTCTCCCCTTTCTCCTGCCTTGTGGACTGTGTCTGCTCCAGTTCCGCCTCTGGTTCCCTCCTGCCCCTCAGGAACGTTGGGGTGTCTTCAGGCTGCTCCAGGCTCCTTGGGGTCTTGTCCATTCTTAAACCCCCTTTGTGCTGAGCTCTACGAGATTTATAAATTAGCTCAGAACTCTTCTGGATTCCAGCCTTGGCACTCACTCTGCTCATTTATAGCTCTGCTTGGAT
>PVKS010017138.1:8928-42714 GCA_004027875.1 Aplodontia rufa | reverse complement strand
AAAAAGAATGTGTAACAACAAATCCATTCAGTATCTACATCTATAATGCACCAATAAAAAGTTAATAAAATAAAAATTAAGAGGCTGTTGGTAGCACATCTCTCCTGGGTTCAGTATCAGAGCTTAGGCCAACATTACCTCAAGATTTGAGATTTATTATCATGTTTTAAACCCAGATAAGGTGTAATGTCATACAACCTATGACATTTGTAGAGATGTATTGGGAAGAGGGGAGGGAAAAGGGTGGGTAATGGGAGGGCTCTTGGGGGTAAAATCTAATTTTCAAAATTTATATATATACTATATTATTTCTTTAGAAACTTGTTTGATTGTTCAACAAATAAATTTCTGAATATGTATATATATATAAACACAAATGGAGACCTGAGCCACCATGTAAACATTTCAGCTGCTCTGAAGTTACCTTGCTGGGAGGAGCCCAAGTCACATGGAGAAGCTACATGTAGGTGTACTTCAAAGCAGCTTGTGTTTCCCAATCTATGTGCCATATATGTGACAGAAAAATCCTTCAGATGCCTCCAGCTCCCAGACTCCAGGTCTTCCCCAAATTCTGGGTTTTCCCAGGTATTTGTCAATATGGTGGATCAGAGTCAAGCTTTCTTCTTTCTAAGTTCTCATCTTACAGACTTAGAATTATAAAATGATAGATTCGAGGTATGAAATTTTGGTTTAGTGTTATGGTGACGCAATAGTTTCTAGACCAGTGAGTGACTGATTTTTCCCCCTGATACTATAGACTTCAGAACGTATGCCCAAGTAGGAAACATGGTTTCCCAACTTCTTCTCAGGCTGCTTCTTGGATAACATTAGCTGAGCACTCCAGCAAATGAGTTTGCACAGAGGTGGTAATCCTGCCTTCCCCATTCGTGTGTTGATGATTTCCACATGAAATGTACACTTGAAGAACAGTCCATAAGACTCAGTGGATATTTTAAACACAGTTGCTTTGAGTTATCTTAAAATGTTAGGAAAGCACTTCATATAGCTCCAATTATCTTGATAACAGCTTTAAATCTACTTAATTTTGTATATTTACATTGCTCATAAGATTGTCGAGTAGACGTCTAAATTTGTAAATAATGAGAAGAAGAGGCCTCATTAGTTAATAAAAATACTAAGTCAGTTACACACAAAGATTGACAGCGGAACTTGTGGAATATTAAAAGTATTTGGTCCTCAGAGACTAACCTCACAATAACCACATCCTGCTTCCAGACCATGTGACTAATGCCCAGCTTAGGTAAGCTTGGCAGTGCTCAAATAAAAATGATATCATTTTATTTACGTCATTGAAAAAAAATAGTGCTTTTCTCTCCCATCTTAATGCTCTAAAGAGAGCACAAAAATATCCCCTATGCTCTTATTCAATTTCTTCCTTCACTCATTTAGTTTCAAAAACTGGCATCAGCATGTTTTTCTATCATAATACCAATACATATCAAGTAATTGAAGAATTGGGGCAGCATTTTGGCTGAAGCAGAGTAAATATTAAGAAATAAATTGATTCATAAGATTACTTCCAAATATTTTCTCTTCAGGAGCGAACAAAATACCACTGTGGCCAAATGAAACCAGTTATAAGAATGCATGTAGATATTGCTTCAACAAGTTAAGTCCTTTTATCATTTTATAGAGAAAGAATTTAATAAGAGCATAAGGCTAAACATTGGCAGTATCTCCCCACAAAAGCATGAAATTTGTGTGATTTCCCAATAAAACAAGTCCTATTTTAATTACAGATATATAACTTTAGAAAAAAAGAGTAGCATTCAATTTTATTCTCAGATTTAGTAATGTCCACTTCTATAATGATAAAATTTGTGTTAAGGCATGCACACATACGACACACACACACACATACACACGCACACACCAAAAAAAAAAAAAAACAGGAGGTGAAAAATTGGTAAATTCTGTTCAAGTTGTGTTGAGAGCCAAATTTGACATCCTTGGTTCACACGTTGTAACAAAGTGGGGGTACGCAAATTTTCAACTTTGCTTTGGACAACCAGGACACCTGAGCCCTGATAAGTCTTACTATGAGTACCAGGTGAAACCAGAACATTATTGGTATATGAATATATAAGAATAGGAAATTTCCAATCTATGAGTATAGTCAACTACCAAGCAGAGCCCTTATTGCCATGACACTACAGAAGAGAGACTGTCACTAGGTTTAAACTGGGATCAGGCATCTGCCTTAGGTCAGTTCCACTGATGCTTTTATTCCGGAAACCTATATAAATCCACAGCTCCCATGGAACAATTGCATGCTGCAGGTATTCTGCAAACAAAACATTTTTCAATTAAATTAAGAAAAGTGGTCTGACTCACATTTGTGCTAACGGAACCATTATAGGTAGGTATTATAAGCATCTTGCCTTTTAGTTTACCTATGTGTGTGTATATGCACACAAAGATATAATATGAACCAGCTATGACCCCTTTGGGATTTAATCTACAGATTTAAGGAAGTGCCTCGAGCTAAGAGTAAGGAATTCTTTATTGTTCATGAGTAAAATCACTCTATAATAAGTCCCTAAATTTCATAAGAATAATTTCTGCCCTGTATCTATTTATGTTTTGGAAAAAGTGGTGTCAGTAATAAATATTTAACTGCATCATGGGCTTTCCTCAGTTGTTTCCAAACATGACTCTGCAACTCTCCTTTCAACATTGTCTATTGAACTTATAGGACAAATCTGCCTTTCCTTTCTTTTATTCAACATATGTGTGTGTGTGTGTGTGTGTGTGTGTGTACGTGTGTGTGTGTCTGTGTGTGTGTGTGTGTGTGGACAAGAAGATTTTTTTCTCAACTCTTGAAAACAGGCTATTAAAATCAATTTAATGAAGAACAAAAAGTGTTTGATGGTATCCTTTCCTTTTATAAATCTATTTAAAATAAATTTATGGAAAATGCTATAAGAAATAGTAGATATTAGACATATGATCTTTGATCATTAGCACAATGCTTGGATAAACTATTACATATTGATACACTGGAGAACATGAATGGATATCACAAGCCTAACTTTGGAAAAAATAAATCAGAATAAAAATAATACATAGTATATAATTTAATTTATACACAATTTATACACACTTAATCTATCACTTTTGAAGGTAAATTATGTTCACCCTGGGGAGCAGAGCACAGAAGAGGACTTCACATTGGCATATATGTTGCTGCAATGTGCTTGTTCTTGCCTTGGGCGCCAGTCATGTAAGTGTGTTCATTTTATAAAGATTAATCAAGCTGTGCACTTATTTATGCCTTTTTCTTCCATATCTCATAATTCAATAAAACATTCACAAAACAAAGCAAAACCATAGAACAGAAGAAAACAATAATTTGTCTATTTATGTATTGTTTTGCTACTAATCTGAAGTAGTAGTCACATTCTCATGCTATGTATTTTACATTAATTTTTTAGTTTCTTTCCATAAGGTTGGCAGCATATTTTTCTCCAAAAATGGTTTCTAGCTGATGTTTGCTCTTCAAGTGGGTAAATGGTGCCTTTAGAGCTTCCTGGGCTAGATCCACAGTAAATTTCTCAAGGATTATTCACTTGATCCAAGCACTCCTGGCAGTAATTAAAGCAGATAAAATTTGTTTGCAGCTGTTTTTTTTCTCCTTTTCTTGTGTCTCACCTGTCTCTCTTCTTTTTTCTGTCTTATTCCGTTGTTTTTCCTTCCCTACTTCTTGAACATTTTTCTTTACTTCTTTTCATTGCCTTTCTTGGTCACTAAGTTTCTTGACTGTTAGTATCATGGTGTACAACCTTCTTCCTTGATGAAAACCACTTTGCTATTAGTGCATACAGATCCTTCTACATTTGTCTGAATCCTGTGAATGTATAACACTAAGAGTGAATTCTAATATCAACGATGGCATTTCTCATCAATTTTAACAGTTGTACCACTCTGGTGGGGGTTGTCAGTGATGGGGGACTCTGTGTATGTGTGGGGCAAAAGTTATGTGGAAAATCTCTGTACCTATTGCATAATTTTGTTATGAGCCTAAAAATGCTCTAGAGACATCTGTTAAAACCTGCTCTGTTGAAAGAAGAATTTCTAACAACTTCACATATAAGTTAATTGATTTATACTAATTCTCCACATCAAAATGAATAAAAAGAAAAGCAATGCATGACTAATTATAAGTGATGTGAAAAAGTGTCATGAGAACAACTTAGGTAAACCATGTTAGGGAAAAGATTTATGAATAACCTCCCTCTCCAACCCCCCAACCCCATTGATACATGCTTTCGCATGCGTGCACACATGCACCACACACCAGTTTGGAGGCTGATAGCGTAAGAAAGCACTTTTTGTCTTTGATTCTCAAGTTTTTCATTTTAACTTCAAACAATGGGAAATGAATGAAATTTTGAGGAATGAATGAATGCATAGATAGATAATATAGCTTGTTTGACCTTCCTGAATGTAAAAGGATTAGTTCTCTCTTGTTTTTTCTAGCCACTATTCCCTTCTGAGCATCACGTTTCCTTTAAGAAAAAGAGAGGGTTAAGAGGCAAAGGGGAAAATATATATTTTCACCCCTCAGAAATGAAATAATTCCTACACAATCAATTTCAAAATGTGATCAACAGGACTAAGGGACCAGGGAATGGGAGGAGGGAGGGAGATCTGGACAAATTATATTGTTAGGTTGTGTGCATGTATGAATGTGTAACAATAAATCCCATCATTATGCACAACTTTAATGCAACAATAAAAGACAGAATTTTCAAATTTTTTTTGTATCTCCATTAGAGTGTCTTTCTTTCTGACATTCAGATTATTTTTTCTCTCACTATTATGGAGATTTCATTTCAAGATCAGCTTGGCACATTGCTTTGTTCCTCTAGTGGGAGTGCCTGATAGCAATGGTGGAGATTACATAGTGGGGCAAACTGTTCACCTTTTGGCCAGGAAGCTAAAGAAGAAGGAAAGGGTTTGGAGTCCCACAGTAAGTACCTTTGAGAGCATACTTCCAATGACTGAAGGATCTCCCATGAGGCCCTTACCACTCAAAGATGCCACCACTTCCCAACAGCACCACCCTGTGGACTACACCTTTAACATGTGGGCTTTTGGGGACATTCAGCAATCCAAATTACAGTAGTGCCTTTCAATGTTAGAGCCTTTGAGGCACATAACTGGTTGGGGCGTCCAGCAAAAGAGAAGTCTTCATAGACCATAAATCCTGATTCTTTTTACCACCATATAGTGACATTATTGAGTAACTTTTCTGTAGAATCCAACAGACCCAGTCCCATTGTTAATGTACCATGTTAGTGCCAAGCTGCAGCATGTTAATTCATACCCTCATGCTCGGTTGATCCCTGTGTCATGGGATCGAGGTAAAAGTGAACTTGAAGCAAAATGCACAAACTATGACAAACTAAATCAACTATCTTTAGAAAAACAAAACAGATACAAACTGAGTAACCAACAACACATCCCGCTTCTGGAACTTAGGTTACTAAATATTGTCAGGTTACTAGTGCAGGCTTCCATTTCCAAAAGTAATTTTATTCCAAGGAACTGATCGCTTTTTCTCACTTGGGTGACCACCACTCTAACAAGACCTGAGCATTCATTCTTTAGCTTCCTAAATCCCCTCAGCTTTTTTTTCTGCACGTTGACCCACTTCTATGTTAGAGATTCACTTTGGAAACCAGAAATCTCAGGGCAATAGTTTCAATAAAGTTAGAGGATAATATCATCAATGCCACCAATGCCTGTCAGTAGGTGCTTCCTTGACTTGTATTAAAACAATGAAGCCCATGTTAGTTCTTGACTCTGGAGCAAGATCTGATTGAAGGTGAATTCATATCTTTTTTGGTGCTACTTATATAGCGAGGGGGAGCAGTTTGTCTTGAAACCAAAATAAAACAATGTATTATCATTGCTTTTCAAAAAGTTCAGTTGAAAAATTTTGCACAAATTTATTAGGGCAATGAAAAAGCTACATGTATTGACTTTTTAAAAATTTATATCTCATTTGTTCCCCTCAAATTAGAAGTCATCTATTTCATCTTTCAAGAACAGCTGAACTAGTCATTTCAATAACATAGTTGTATTAGAAAGAGTGGATATATTTTTTACTGATAGGTGTCATTTAGAATGAAGTTGATTTTAGCCTCCAGTTTATATTACTTTTTTCTCACCATTTAGCTTAATATGCTCTGAATGACTTGCCATGAATAAATAATAAATCCATTATTTCTGCTGGCAATTACATTTTTTGAAGTGCAAAATCTAGGAAATTAATTGTCTCTCCCTCCTTATACTGTGTATCTGGTTTTATTTTTAGAACCCGAGTATCAGATTAGTTGAACATATTTTGATAGGTTTAAATGTCTTCGGTGCAAAGGAAACATCAGAGTCTTTCCAATTTGTGCAAATTTTAAAGAAAAGCTGGCTGGCATTAGGCAATCTGATAAAATTCTTTTCCTGTGGAGCACTGTAAGAAGGTCAGAGAAAGAAAACACTTACAAAAATCTTTCCCTGGAGAAAGGAGGTGGGGGTGGGCAGCAAGTGGAGAGCGGAGGGCCCTGGCTTAGGACATTTCCATCCACTGGGTGTCACTGATGATAAGAGACTGAACACACTCAAAGATATTCTTGTGGCAGCAAGAATTTCTGAGACAGAATGTGAAAACCCAGAGGTTTAGATGCTATCACATTGCCTGCTATACAACTGAAAATACTAGGCAGTAATGGTGTCAAGCTGCTGAGCATTCTAAATAGGGTAATAGTCTACACACACACACACACACACACACACACACACACACACATATATATGATGGAATTTTAGAATCTCTCCTTGTAGTGAGGAAACCCTGGTAATAATTATATTCTTGAATGGATTATATATGATTTAATGATGTGTTTCTGCTTTTTGCAGTTTAGCAAAACAAAGTCCAAAGCAAAGAAAAACAACAGCAAGAAGAAACATTGAAAATCTAGATCTGCACTGAAGATTTTGCTTCTGTAGAACACCTGGATTTTCCAAATTTATTCTTTTAAACCGAGGGTACTATACTGATTGGAAATGGATCTATGTATGCCTTAATCTTCCTCTGGAGATTTTTTCCTACACTAATATGTTTTTAAAGAGAAAGACAGTGTGAGAGAGAGAGAGATAGAGAGAGGGAGGAAATCAATTTTATTTAGTTTTTCATGTGGCTTTCATTGCTCCAACACTTCATTGTGTATGTGGTGCTGGGCTTTGAACCTATGTCCCTGCACACATGTAAGGCAAGTGCCAAAACTGCTGAGCAACCTCTGAGCCACTGCTCAAGCCCTCCTATCCCAATTTTTAAATCTATTAGACTTGTTGAAACAGAGAACTGAAAGTTGATAGAAACTAAAATAATTTTGTTAATATGATGTTCTATGTCTTGTTTGTGAAGTAAGAGTACAGTACTCTGTACAACAGTTAGGTGCAAGTTTGGAGATTAAGAAAGTGCAGGGAGTCCAATGGGAGATGCAAGGGACTTTAATATTGTCAGATCAAAAAATGTACATGGTTGGAGGTGTGGCAGGGGAATAAATAGAAGGGCTTACAAGAGAATGACCATCAGGAAAAGCGAGGAAGATACATAGATGAGGGGTAGGAGAAGAATAGGGAAGAGGAGACAGGGAAGGAAGAGGCAAGAGAAGATGAAGAAAAATAAGTAAATGCTCTCCCTGTCTTCTTATTAAATTACTTTAAAGGGATGATTTTTGATACTGTGTGTCCTTTTCGAGGTAAGAGACTAGGTGATAGGTAATTTGGAAGTCCAAAAGACTGCTCAGCTATTACTGACAGTAAAAAGATACGTAACTTTAGGTCCAATAAAGAACAGAAGAAAACGTTTGAAGAATGGCTAGGTGGATCCATGCCTGTTTTAAAGACATGGCATCTACAGAAACCTAAGGCTGGACTCCAGGTCAATGGCACTACAGTCTCTCAGGCTGGCTCCTTCCCTTCATGTTAGTATCAGGACCCAGGCAGCCTTTGGTGGCTGTTGGTCCACATAAATGCCAGCAGGAGAAAGTGTATCTTATTTAGCTTTCTCTGGTCAGCTTCTGGAAGCTTGAATTCAGTTGTCCAGGGTATAAATAACAATTCTGTATGGGATATAAACTCAATGTGAAATGTACCCAAGCAAGGAAGAAAAATAAATAAGCACGCTCTTTTTTTCAAATGCTTATTTGTTGACTGCTGGGTTCTTGCCACCTAGTTGGTAGTAGGCATTCAGTCTGTATTTATTGAAATGTTGACTTTAAAAGTCCCCTAGAAGTGTCAGTTCAGCACCTGTGATTCTCAAACATCCCAGTACGGTCTCCACCCAACCTACTGTTTGCCTTGACCACTAAATGGGCAT
Organism: Aplodontia rufa; assembly: GCA_004027875.1. Classification (NCBI taxonomy): domain Eukaryota; kingdom Metazoa; phylum Chordata; class Mammalia; order Rodentia; family Aplodontiidae; genus Aplodontia; species Aplodontia rufa. Next base: position 34,310 of record PVKS010017138.1, on the reverse strand, counting down.
CCTGTGTATTCTTGAGATGCAGTTAGCACTGGGAACCTGGTCTACACTGCCCGAAGCATTCAGCCTGGGGAGACTTGGGGTTTCCTGTGCTAATTATACAATAGTATAATTAGTTACAATAGTACTGGGACAACTTAAAAGGAAGTTACAATAATAGTTACAATAGTACTGGGACAACTTAAAAGGAAGCTGAGCAAATGTATATTCACATAGTTTGCCAAGGTTGATGCCATACCATGGTTCCCCCCTTGGGTTCCCCATGGTTCTATGTTTTCCCCAAAAGAACCCCTGTATTAAATGGACTTCTTGTGGAGGTCGGAGATCTCCTTCTGAGTTGATGCCCCCATACTCCCTCCCTCCAGGCTCCTAGATATCCTTCCTAATCCCTCCTGACCCTGGCCAGTGTGAAAGGTGGTCAACTCTCATGTATTAAACCCAGAAAAAGTGTAGTGACACACAACCTAAGGCATTCTTAGAGAGGTATTGGGAAGCGGGGGGAGGGATAAGGGTAGGAAATTGGGGAGGCTCTAGGGGGGTAAATCTAATTTTCAGAATATATATATGTATATACATACATATATATCATATTTTTTTATTGGAATCATTTTTGATTGTTCAACAAATAAATTTCTTAATAAAAATTTTTTTTCAGTTCAAAAAAAAAGGAAGAAGAGCTTCAGTCCCAAGTCAAAGATGGCATTACAAGCATCCTGGTTAAAGGAGTTATCTTGATGAATGAATAACACCACAGACACGGAAATAGCTTCAGAGTTACAGTTAGCTCTCTTATTTTCAGAACACTGCAAATATGCTGATTAAAGCTGCCAGAATATTTTTTTCTTTTCAGACAAATTAACACATTCTTTGCTTAGAACAATCCTGGAAGCTATGGAATCCAGTTGTTTTTAAAGTGATTTCAGTTAGGAAGATGCAGCTTCACAGAGGTTTTGGAGGCTAGACTTGTTTCTGTGCTATTCTTTTAACTCACGGTAGGAAATGTTTTTAGAAGACTTTTCTCTACCTTACCAAATATGTAATTCTTGTGCAGTTATTGGCATTGAAGCAGAGATGACAGAATGCCATTACCTATGTTGCTCTCAGTTTTTTACATGGTTTTTTACATGGTAGCCTACAATTATCTTAACTGAACATCTCAAATGGAAAAAATTCTTAAAAGAAAAATACCTTTCCCTGCGTATTCTCAACCATGAATAATGCTGCAAACATAATTGATGTTAAAACTCATTGCGGTTGGCAAGTAAGTAAATCCAACTTTAGTTTTATGAGAGAGCGAGCGAGAGAGTACTTGTGTGCGTGCTCTGATGAACATTACATCATACATGCATATATATACTTTTTTAATTTTTTGTCTAAATAGCATATGAAGAATGGTAAGAAAAAAACAAGACACAAGTACATGAAAGCTATAAAAACCAGTGGTGGGGAGGAGGTCGGGGAGTGGGAGAGGTGACTCAATGGTAGAGCAATGGCCTGGCATGTGTTAGGACCTGGGTTTGATCCTCAGCACCTACATACACTACTACGTGAAGGAAAAATAAGCAACAACAGCAACAAAAAAAAAAGATAAAAAATAAAATTAGTTTTCTCTTTGACTCTCTTTAAAACAAATAAACAAACAACAACAACAACAACAAAACAAAACGAACAAGAAACCAGTGGGGGAAGCATTAAATCCTGGTGACAGGAACTTAGACCAAGGTGGCTGGTAAAAATCTTATGGTACTACGAGAGTTTCCTAGAGGCAAGAGTATGGGCTGTGTCACTAAGGACGCTTGCCAACTGAATGTCCAAAAATATTGGTGGCTGTATTATTGAAATAGTTCTATATTGATGTGGGTTTCTATTAAATGCCTTCTTGGTTTTCAAGGTTTACATGGTCTTTGTATTACTTTCGTTTCAAGTTTATCTTTTCCACTTTTCCTCTATAACTGCTTGAAAATATTTTAAGGGGCTAGTCTGTCACATTTTTTGTGCCTATTGTGCAATTTTCCTTAAGTGTATACACATCATTATTGTGTTGATTAAATGTGTATGACTGAATCAAGAAGATTAAAATTTAATAAGGAAAAATTGTAACAACTTTTTTAATAATTTGTGCTTTGATTATGTATTCCTGATATTTTTCACAATATTTTTTAGGACCGAATGTGTGTGTGTGTATGTGTGTGTGTGTGCATACATAGATGCTTTCACTGGCAAATAAACCTTCAGCTATGACAGGAAACTATACCTACACAATTCAAGGAAAGCAAGGGCACCAAACATCAGGGTAATAATACAGGGAAAAGAAAATATTCATTTTTCACAGGTCAATATCATCATTCAGAATACTGAGCTGTCCTACGCATGGGGGTGCTGTGTGTGTCCACGAATGGATTAGTACTTCCTGTGAAGCACTATTTGGTACTGGTTAATATGCATTCCCACATGGAAGGGAAGAATGAAGCATTACTCTGATGTCCCTTAATGAGACTTGTGCAAGAAGCTGAGCTCACATGGCTGGGGTAAAACCAACACATTTTAGGCTGGAATGTAAACGTACAAGAGGCTTCATTGATATTTCATGGCAATTTAATGCATGCCTAACTTGCAATCTGTAGTGTAGCACTGCCCAATACATAATTTTCATTGACTTAGTAACATTTAAAACCAGACACAATTTAAATCTTTTTAAGTAGGTCAGTATAAGGGAACAGCCTTACTGCTTTTCAAGTATCTTCATAGTGGGGATAAACTTAAATTGCCTCTCTGTTGGTGAGTAATTAGTAGTTTTGTATATTATGTGCAACCCCCCCCATAATCACTAGTAACACACACAGTTACATGTTAAAAAGAGTTGTAATATTTTTGTTGTTTTTGGTGATATTCTATTACATTATTAAATGCTCTGGGTTCTCAAATTTATTATATAGAGGGCTTAAAGGAAACGAGTCTTAAGGATGGTATGCTAGCCCATGCACACCCTCTGTCTTTTCCTTGTCTAGAACTTTCTCATCCCACAAAAGTGATCATAAACCATGACATCAGTTTGAAGCTTTCTTTTGCCTCACTTGGTAAGCAGACAATGCTAAAGCTGCAGGGTTGTCACCATTCCTCCTGTCCACCTCATGTCATCGAGCAAAGTGTTCTCTTGGATTTTAAAGAAAATCGTTTTGCTTTAACCTCTTTGACATAGTGATTTCAATTCCTTTGGGTATTACTCCTAGTGGTGCGGAAGCTGGATCGTGTTGCAGTTCTCTTTCCAGCTTTTTGAGGAACTCTCATACAGTTTTCCATAGCTGTAGCACATTCCCACCAAGAGTATGGAAACTTTCCCTGTCCTGAACCTTCTCACCAGCACTTGTTAGCTAGACTCTTTTTGACAATAGCCGTTCTTTCAGGGGTGAGGTGCTATTTCATTGTGATAGCTTTCTTTATTCCTTTTTAAAATTTTACTATTTATTTATACTGGGCATCGAATCCAGAGGTGCTTTACCACTGAGTCACATCTCTAAAGTGTTTAATTTTTTATTTTGAGAGGGGGTTTTCCTAATCTGCTCAGGGCCTCGCTAAGTTGCTGAGGCTGACTTTGAACTTGTGATCCTCCCTGCCTTATCCTCCCAAGTTTCTGGGATTGTAGGAGTGCAACACCATGCCCAGCTAACTTCATTCTTTTCTTTTTTTAAAGAGAGAAGGACAGTGAGAGAGAGAGAGAGAGAGAGACAAAGAGAAATCAATTTTTATTGTTTTTTTATTGCTCAGACACTTTGTTGTGTACGTGGGTGCTGGGGTTTGAACCTGTGTATTTGTGCATGTTGGGCAAGCACTGTGATCACCGAACCACGGCTCCAGCCCCAACTTCATTCTTAATATAAGAGAAACCACTGGCCTTCCTGGATTGTCAGCCAGGTCATGTTAGGTGTTCTTGGTTCATGTTTTCATGTTACCTCTACATGTATTTATTACACTATTACACATCTTGTAAAAAGCATTGCCACTCTGTTGCTATCTCTCACAGATAATTTTGCACTATATGGTTATTCCTTACTATTTTAGAATCTGATATTCAGTGAGACACTTTAAAATGGAATATACTAATGGAGCATTCAGGCAGCTTTCCAGACGGTACTATTTAAAAAGGTCAAGGGAGTACTGTACTTAAAAAACCTAAGTAGATTTAAAATTTAATAAGTTTTTATTATTCAGATAAAATAGGATTATTTTATTTTATTTATTTTTTTTTTTTACAAAGCAACATATGATTTTGAAGGCATGGTTGTTTCCAAACTTCAAGGAATAAGGTTGCCTAGGATGTTGGAATAATGACAAAATGGTTGTCACCTTTCACAAAGACAATTCAAGATTAGAATCATTAACTCATGCGTTTAAGGCCACATGTTTTAATGCTTGCATAATTACTTTACGATAGGGTCAAAACTAAGCCACAGTAGATGTTCAAATCCTTAAAGACAGGGACCTCCGGCATCTAATGTGGGACCTGCTATTTGGTGAGAGCTGGATGATACTGGTGAGATGAATCATGTATCCTGATTTCTAGTCTTCAGCTAATTCAATTATACCACATTGCCTTTCTGGGATGAAGTTGACAGGAGATTATTTTAGGATAAAAGAGCTATCCATTGGTCCAGAAAAGTAGTGTTCTTTGAGCTGGGATAAATGTCTTTTGTTAATGAAAACCTTAGAAGATGAAAAATGAACCCTCTTATTTATAGCAAATTCCGAGTAGTCAATTATATTATCAATCAAACTCTGTTATATGATGATCAAAATAATCAAGCTATATACAAACATACAATATAAAACTGGTTTCTTGCTATTCACCTGTGCATGGTGCATGGATCAATTAATGTGTGTCGGGGGAGCCATGCTAATAACATCCCAGCAGCAGTCTGGTTCCTGGCTATGATTTATGTTCTAGTGTACAAAATTAGATTATGTATATCACTTCTCTTTACATATTTTCTCCCCAAGAACAAGAAAGAGTTGACAAAAGCAATAGCTGAATATCTTTAATAGCAAATGCTAAAGAAGAAGTTTCTATTTATCAGTGTACAAAGAGCAGTGATATGAATAAAAAGTACAAATATGTTTACATCTTATTAGGCATATTAACTTCCTCAAACATACCATTTGGGTTGTCTTTCAACTGTTCTCATTTATATTCTAAGCTTTGTTACCTGCTGTTCTTATTTTTCTTTCTTAAGACTCAGGGCACAATAGAGAGTAATTTGATGAGTGATACTGTGTACACAAAGCTGCATCAGTTCTCTCGTATGAAATTTAGATTTCTATTGGTTTCTGTTGAATTAAATTGCACGGGTAGAAAGGGATAGAATTCGGTGTATGTTTCTACTTCATTTGAGTGGTACCTCTAAATTTGCGTGACTTCGAAGGAGATGATAGAAATAATAACAAATAACAAAATCAGACTAATAATCAATTTGTATGTGTTTTGTTTCCATGATTATTACCATAAAGATGGATTGAACTTTAGCACTTCTATTCCCTATTTTTGTATAAAGGGGTTAGAGTAGCAATTTGTTATGATTTCTCCTACCTCTGTGCGTTACTCGAGCTGGTCTGGTATCTTCTTGCTTAGACTCTTTCTTGAGGTTGTTGTCCCATGGTGCCTGAGGCCAGCAACTGCAGGCTGAGCTGAGATGGATGTCAAGAACAAATGCTTCCTTCACATGGCCAGTGCCTCAGCTGGTCACTGGAGTCTGTGGACACCGCAGGGCAGGTGTCTGGTCTGCTTGTCCTCCACAGGAGGCTAGTTTGAAACTGCTTACAGAATGGCAGTCTCTTTATAGAATGGGATTATTTATATGGTGGCTGTTTTCCTCCAGAGTGCATTTTTTTATGCAATTAAGACAGAAGCAGTAAGGTTCTTTGTGACCTACTTTAGGGACCTCATGGTCTTTTGCTGTCCTGTTGTTTACATAGTGTTAAACCAAATTTACTGTGGGAGGAGACTATGGGAGGCCATCAACAGAGGGTGGTAGTTTACTGGGGAAATTTCTTCAGATATTTGCTATCTTCATTTGTTTAAGAAAGGAATTTCCACTGTTAACCACCTTCAGGACCCTCCTTGAAGTATACTCAGTGACTATAGATCACTAATACCTTGTAAGTGGAAAAATATGTAGAATAAATAAATAAAATAAATTTCCTGTTAATGAATTATTTTTCATTATTACCTATTTCATGTGAATTTTTATTTCAATAGTTTTTAATTATTTCTATCTTTTTTCTAGCACTGTATCCAGATGATCTTTTCTCTTCTTGACCATGCTCAGTCTGTAAGTGAGCCAGTTACAAATTTACAGAGGCAATCCATTGACAACTAACCAATAAATATGTTACAAATTCTGTCAAGGTTTGAAAAGAAAATTCTGCAGCCTGCAAATAAGAAAATAAAATTGAATTTTAAAGCTGCGGATAGTGTCGTTCCCTATCTTGTCTGATCCTTTGTTTATTGAACATTTATCAGACAACTGTAATACTCTGAGAAACCTGAATGCCAAGCTGAATACAGCCTGGCTCATGCCACGAGATTAATACATTTTACAGGCATTCATGTCATCTCTGGTTCTCAGAATGCCTGTGTATCAGGCTCACCTGGAAGGTTTCTTGACTCTCATGCCTGTGCCTCACCCAAGTTTAAGATCTGGGAAGGGGTTTGAGGACTTGCACATCCAACAGGAAAGGCTGCTGTCACTGTCCTGGGGAAAATACTTTGAAAGCCACTCTGCTAGACACCATTCTTATCATGTCTGCCTCACACTTGAATCAGGACTGGTAAAGGTCAAGCAAATTGTGCTAGTTTGAAACTGACAATCAACCAACCTTCAGTTTCCACCAAAACAATGCCGGGGGCTGAGAATGATCTCTGGGTTCATTTTTTTCCCCCATGAGTAAACCTAGCCTCAACCCTAGTGATTCATACTCTCACCAAAGCAGCGTTAGGAATGGCTGAAAAGGACAATTGGTCAAATTCGATTTTCAATATTGGAAAGCCCGTCAAGTGTTCCTTCATAATTCCTTTATGTGAACAAGACCTCAGGGACAAACTAATTTCCAGACATGCAGCAATAGGATGGAAAGACCACGGAGTTTCAAGTCAGGACCCAGCGTGAACATTGGAGCTATACTTTGCTAAATTACTTGGGAAGTGTTTCCTTCTTCTGTGAAGATCAGTTCCGTCGCCTAGGAAATACGAAACATAATAACGGAAGCCACCTTAAAAAGTGTTACATTAACTACATGAGGCAGTGTCTAGGAAAACTCTCTCTGTCCCTTCCTTCCTCTCTGCATGCTTTCCTTTTCTCCCCTTCCTTCCTTCCTTCCTTCCTTCCTTCCCACCTTCCTCCCTCCCTTCCCTCCTTCCTTCCTTCCTTCCCACCTTCCTCCCTCCCTTCCCTCCTTCCTTTCTTCCTTCCTTCCTTCCTTCCTTCCTTCCTTCCTTCCTTCCTTCCTTCCTTCCTTCCTTCCTACCTTCCATGCACTCTGTCACTGAACTATATCCCCAGCCCTGGAAAATCCTTTTTAAGCTTCTGAACAGATAGATATTCAAGATCATTTTGACTAATAATTGAGTCAGTGGTGTTTTGCTTTGCTGCTAATAGGAATCCACAGATTCTTGGTCTTCGCTCCCTATAGTCAAGCAGGCAGCCTCTCCAGAGGACTGATTAATCCTTTAGCAGTTCTTTTCCATTTCTTGTGCTTTCCTTCTCTATAATAGCACCTGGGGCTTCAACTTCATCATTTTAAAGGTGACTAAATTCAGGTTTCCTTCAGGAGGTTAATATCACCCTAGGGCCCAACCAAACCCCAGCCCCAGGTACACATTTTATTTACAGTGTAAATGTTCCTCTCAAGAAGAAGAGAAATCATGACAATAGAAATAACATTCAAGCCATTATTTTCTTAGTAGTTAGTATATTCCAGTTATTATGTTAAAAAGCTGTACAGGTATTCCCTATTTTTAAGTTTTGGAACAAGGCTTTGAAATAGACTGTACTTTTCCTGATTTATAATTGAGGAAGCTGAGTCCTAAACAAATTCTCAAGGTCCAGCAGTAGTAAGGGCAAGAATTAGGATGTAAATGCAGGCCGGCCCCAGTCCAGAGGCCTTGCTTTAAACAAACTTGCTGCTGACCTTAGGTCTTCTCTAGCTTTGCAGGGAAAACCCAAAACAAGGCAAAGGAGGTTTTGGAGGGATCTCTCCAAGTACAGTTATTTTTTTTTTTTTAAGAGAGAGAGAATCAATTTTATTTTCTAGTTTTTCATGTGGCTTTCGTTGTTCCGAGACTTCATTGTGTAGGTGGTGCTGGGGTTTGAACTTGCTACTAGCACATGCCACTCAAGCGCCACCGCTGAACCACCGCTCCAGGCCCCAATTACAGTTCTTAGTACCTCTACCCTGTCTGGCTCTGTCTCCCTATTAATTCACACATTCTTTGATCTTTTATTCATGCAGCATGATTTGTGTATCAATAATGGTAATAGTTATGACAATTCATTTTCACCGAGTACTTGTTATATATCAAGAACTATACTGAGTTCTTTACATATACTAATTTAATTTGCACAACAACATTTAGAGGTAAGTTTTAACATTATTCCCATTTTTAAATGACACATTGAGGAGCAGGGAGATAGATTAATTTTCCTAAGGCAATTGCTAGTATATTAAGAAGCATGTATTCTAGCCAGCTTGTGTACTACAGAGACCATGATCTTAAAAGCTGCATTATCAGGGCCAATATACCACATATTACCTACTCCTTCCCTCTTTCCATTCTCCTCTATTTACAATTATCAGACTCAGTTTTCTCTACTCCTAAAAATCAAGCTAAAATTCTGCTTTGCAACATTTTTGAAAATAGTCCACACCAGCCCACATTTTCTGGATAGGGTAGATATCAAAAGACACATATTCCAAGTCTGACAATCCTGTTACAGACAGGGTTATACTGAAGGTGCTTAACGTTTATGAGATCCTTCATGTCCTAGAAATGAGCAAGAGAGCTGATGGTTCTCATAGCCATTATCAGTGAAATATTATCTTCCACATTAAATGCAGGGATCCTTCATCTCTCTATGGTATATGAGACCTGTTGCTGGCTTATCGGCAATTTCTCATTTTGCTTTTTTGACAGTAAATATTGAGGAAGTAAAATCCGAGAGCTACAATGCTCATATTCACACCAAGAGAAGGGACAGATGGATATTCCAATCTATGTTACTTGCAATTTTAAGAAACTAATATTGGTAAAAACAAGATATCTGTATAATAGATGTCCATCTCTATCCAGCAGCTCTGAATAGCAGCTGTTTAGATGAGGCTTTCATGAAGCACACAAAGTCTGAGCCCCGCTGTTCTATGTCCTGCATATAAAAGCAGTGAAAAATTGAACTCCAAGAAGAAAGGGAGGCAAGCTATTGGAACAGTACCACATTAATTTAGTGCTTTTTCGCTATTCATATATGTGCAAAGTCTCTGAGAGAGGACTTACGAGCAAAAATATTGAATGGATTCCAAATATTTTCCTTTCATGTATGAAATATGCAGAACCACATCCCTTGCTTGATGATAATTCAATTTTATAGGGTTAGCAAATATTATTCCCTCCGAAGTTTAATATCAAGAGGGATTTTTCAATTTAGAAATGAATAGACTGCATCTACCAAGGGCTTTACCTTGATTAACCTTCCTAACTAACAGGGGAGGTTGCTTGCTATGAATGTGTTTGCATGTGAACTTCAAGCTGGTGTTATTGACATAAGAGGTCAGTCTAACAAGGTCCTAGCATCAAGGGAAGAGAGTGAAGAAGCTATACTAATTGTGGCCATGAAGAGCATGTAAGTGTTTTCATTAAAAGTCAATACTCATGCAGATTTTCAATTCGCCATCTGGCTCTCTTTGTACTGATGTTTGAAATGCAGGAAGCTGATTTAGTTACCAGATTTCTTCGTCAATTTGTTGTATAGTTATAGCCGAGCGTTTTACTATTCCTGGGAAATATATATGAAATCAAAGTAGTATGGTTTTGACATTTCATTCTATATTCCATTGTATATTTTGAATCAAAATTATAAAAATATTGTTAAACCACAGTTTTGGTGTACTATTTAAGGATAATGAACTTGATCATCCTCTTTAAATATATGCATCAATATCATGAATTACATTTGGAACTTTATGCTTACCATTGGACTAAATTTATTTATGAAATGGTATATATATCAGGGAGTGTGAATTAGTGGGGATAATTCTGAGTTCTAAGAAACCTCTGGAAATTATAAAGTTTATCAGGCAAAAGCAAACTTACATCATAGCTAATTTTGTTATTTGTTCTATTTATTATTATTTTGTTCAATGTGTGTGGTTCATATGTGAAGATGATCCTCTTAACAAGCATTCTTTAGATTTATGTTTGTTTATTTTATAGTTAGAGGAGGTAATTATTTGAATTATCTTTATTCTTTTGACTGCTTAAAAGCATTAGGAGCTTAAGCAGTGACTCGGCGGTTGCAGCACTTGCCTGGCATGCGTGAGTACATAGGTTCAAACCCCAGCACCCACGTACACAGCTAAGTGTCACAGTAACGAAAGCCATGTGAAAAACTCAATAAAAATTATTCTCTCTGTCTCCTCTCTCTCTGTCACTGTTTTTCTCTCTTTAAAAAAAGTAAAAAGGCATTAGCCCTAATGAATAAAAGACTGAGACACTGAGGACATTTTTAGCAATAATGTTTTATTCGAGGGATAAAAACAAATTTAGAACATCATATATGCCAGGATCTTTTGGATCCTGGGATTTATCATTGGAATATAATCAGAGTGGCTAATAAATAATGAATGTCAGATCTTTTACATGTATCATCTTGTCTAATAATCACAATAAACTCAGTCTTTTCCATCCTCACTTTGAAATTAAGAAAACGGATGCTGTCATCACTTAAATAATTAGCTAAGATTTCATAGCCAAGAAGTAGTGGATCTATGACATAAAAAATGTCTTTCTGGGTTGGTTTCCCTCTCCATTTTCTTCCTATGCTAATACACGGAAAAATGCTTGTGGATTTTGCATTTAATATTGTGATTTTTAGAGAAGTCAAGCCATATGCTCTATTTTCAATTCAATCCCAATGGTGATCATTCTTTTTCCTATTTATCCCACCTCATCGTCCCATGCTCATATTTTCTATTTGAACCTTTGCACTTATATTCTCTAATTTATTACAGCTGACGTGCTCTCAGCTCCTCTTTTCATTCCTTAGGTAAATCTTACACTCTGTATTAGTTTTTAGGCTTATTGACTCTTCTCTAAATTTCCATTTCTTCAGATCTCATTGATTTCTAACTCTGTAGCATTCACAATTCTACAAAATCTGGTGCCACATTTTGGATTGTGTTGCCTCATATCCTATGCTGTATTAGTAACCCAATTTCAACTTTTAAAAATAATTATATTTCTTTTGGTACTTCTAACAATGAGTCAGACAATAACTCCTTCAATTCATGGTAAAGAATAAATTGACTGATGTGATTAGTACATTCAAAACACATAACAGGTATGGTGAGAATAAAGTAGTAAAACTGCTGCTTTTACAGCTGTCAGTAAAATAGCAAATAGAAATAAAAATTGGTGGAAAGTACCATGTTTCAGAAGAAGAATGTATGACAAAAGACCAGAAAGTCAACAGGATACCCACACCAGGGAAAGGATAACCCTGCGACCACAGCTAGTTGAATCGTCACCTGCAGGAAAACTTCTCAGAAGCCTTCATTTCTTCAGCAGGATTGGAATATCTTTGAAAAGATTAAGGATGTCTCAAGGATGTCATCAGAAGCCCAGTCTTCTGAAAAATAATTGATTTCAAATATTCCAAAATGTGAAAATCAGAATATATCATGAAATCATGTTGCAAGGACGAATGTTGTTTCTTCAATAATTTGGGCACAGGTGTGGGCAGCTACCATGAAGCCTAGAAACATGACAGTTGGTAAGATTCTGTGGGTATGCCGCCATCCTCCCAGCTTTGATGAAAATGTTCCCTGATCGTGGACACAAGTATTCTGGCCTGCAATGGAGGATGACTCATTAGGTTACCATGGCACTACAAAAATATTGTGTAACCCATACTTTATTGGGTATAAAGTGATTAAACAGCAAAGCTTCCAGCTACCGTTGCCTTGGGAAGTTTTAATGGTGCTATGCAGAAAGTGTTATGGTTGTTGCCCAAATGGAGGCTCTGTGCCTAGTTCAGTCTCCAAGCAGGAAAAGATTCTTCCCACCAGAGGGCTTTAAAACCCCTTCCATACTTAAAGGAGGGAGTACATCACTGGAGCAGAAAATAACGTTTTTCTCCCTTCAGACAGATCAGATGAGATATAATAGCTACAAATGCTCAGTTTTGAATAATACAACAATGTGCTATATAGTTATTTAAAGGGGTAAGAAATAAAGTTTTTGTAAACCCTACATTGTGTACTAAGTAAGCAAAATCAGAAATCTTGTTATTAGGGCCTTGAAATAAGAAGTGAGGTTTCAGACCAAAGGAGAAAAATGTGAAACTCAAAATCAGCTTCAAATTTTATCAGTACAGGGAATATTCTACCAACCACGCTGGTACACACTTCCAAATAGTTCATTTTTATTAATTATGTAAATAGTATTATGCTGTACCTATCTAGATACTAAAAAAATAAGAAAGAGTAACAGATATGATTCCTAAATCTAAGAGTTTATAGTTTAATTGGAAAAAATAGATAACAATGAATGTGTAATAGTAAGATATTTTCAATGATAAGAAAAAAAAGTTTCAGGTAGGGGAAATAATTAGTGTTGAACAGAGTTACTTAAATCTTGGCAAATAAAAGAGTGGGAATTGTCCTAAACAAGCATCATTTAAGATGAGATCTGAAGGAAGAGATTGGATCATTGATTGGGAAGTATGTATGTAGAGGTGAAGAAAGAAGGAAAGACCAACATGAGACAAACTTTGGTATTGCCTCCATCAGGAAGCTTTCCAGTGTGGCTGGAACTATAGAGAAAGGGGAAGGTGAAATTTGGAGGTCAATCCTCCAGGATCTTATATATCCCTTTTGGTATTTTGATCTTGACAATTGAAAGTTATAGGAGGTAAGGTAAGAGAATGACATTATTTGTGTAATGAAAACATGTCCCTTCATAATGTAGTCTAGAGATTAAATGGAATACCACTTTAACAAAGGGAGTTAGAAAGAAATTAAACAACAACAACAACAAAATCAACACTTTCCACCTCCACTCTGAGCCACAGGAATGAGAAACCAGTACAGTATATTTCAAGGCACACAGAGGTAAAATTAAGTGGTTTTCTCCTAGGCAAAAGGAGCAGGAAGGAACTATTGATTTGGTGGGAGATGGGAAGAGTCATACCTAAGAAAGACTTGGAGAGTTTCCACTGGTTGTGGATAGAGAAGGCTTATCAATACCTGAGATCGGCCTGGGTCCTGGTAAATAACCTCATGGGGTGTCTGCTCCTGTCCTGCAAGAGCTCCTGAATGTCGTCTACATAGTTCACTGTCAAGTCAGTCATGTATCATTGGCCTTGAGATCACCAAGTATTACTGAAGAGGTGGAATGTCTTTCTTGAAAAGACTCCATCAGTACAAGCAGGGAGCATGTAAGTAGACTAGAATGGTCAAAGCACAGCCTTTCTTAATTTTGTATGATACAAATTGGAAGGAAGGATTACCAAAAGTTGCAGATTGATTTTGTATTAGTTACTTAGGGGTTTTGGGTCAGTGATATGAATTGGTATTTTAGACAATTAAGTTACATTACAGTAAATGATTGGTACACCTGAAATTGTCTCTACTTTACCCACTTGTTAGCACCATTGACTTCCACAATGAGTGGCAAAGAGTAATTTTTCTTTGAACTTGGCGAACAATGCCATTATAGCAAATGGCTTTATCACAAAGGAACTTTGAATTTCCTTGAAATTTTTTGTGTCTATTGAGATGTTGACATGATTGTTATTCTTCATTCTGTTAATAAGGTGTATAAGATTCATCAGTTTGTATATGTAAAAACAACCTTGCATCCTTGGGATAAATCCCACTTGATCATGGTATATAATCATTGTTACATGCTACTGGATTTGACTTGCTAGTATTTCATTGAGAATTTTTGCATTTATGTTCATTAGGAATACTGGTCTATAATAATGCAACCATTATGGGAAATAGTATAGAGTTTTCTCAAAAACCTAGAACTAGGACTAGAACTACCATATTACCTGTCAATCCTACTAGTAGGGATTCATCCAAGGCAATTGAAATTGGTTGTTGAAGTGGCATCTGTGATTGTGGAGCACCAATCACAATAGCTAAGAGTTTCACTTTAACAAAGTTTACATTGATAGATTAATGAATGAAAAGATGATATATATACCAAGTAGAATATTACTCAGTCATAAAAAATGAAATTCTGCCCATTTGCTTCAACATGGGTAGAACTGGAGGACATTAAGGGAACAAATCAGAAAGAAAAATACTACAAGTTCTTCCTTATATGTGGAAACTAAAGTTGATTTAAAAAAAAAACCAGATAATGAAGTACTGGGACTAGAACCTGGGAAAGGTGTATAGGAGGGATGGAGAAAGGATAGTTATTGGGTACAGGGTGCATTTGGCTAAAAGGGATAGCTCCTAGTGTTTGATAGAGAGACAGAGGAGGAGAGATAGTAAAATAGCTAGGTAGTCAGGACCATTGGCCCCATTCAACCATGACTAGAAGCTAACCAAGAGGTTAACAGTTAACGAGTATGCTCAGGGCCTTCAAATGCAAGACCATGCGGCTCACTTGTGGGAGCTCCTTTTTCCCAGAGGCAGGAAAACCAAGAAGTGGGGGTGGACACAGATGGGAACTTGGAACGATTTGCTACCTGGTTTGCATAGATTGTAACCAATGGTTTTGGTCTTAGTTTCACATAGAGTTTAACCAATGATGCTGTTGCTTTTCTCAAAGCCTGCTTTACATGAATCTTAATCAAGGCTTATACCCAAACCACTATAATCCCTGGCCTAATGCACATCACAGAGATCTGCAGTGAGCCCAAACTCCATTCCCCAGTGGGAGCAGAAAATCGGCCTCATCTGAAAATCCCCGCATAAACTGCCCAGTAGGATAACTATGGTTGAGAACAACTAATTGAATATTTTGAAATAGCTAGAAGAGAATATTTTGAGTGTTTCTAACACAAGGAAATGGTACCTATCTGAGGTGATGGATTTTCCAATTACCCTGAAATGGTCTTCACACATTGTTTACAAGTATTGAAATGCCATATGGTACTTCATAAATATGTGTCATCACTAGGTGTCAGTTAACAAAAAGAAGAAATGGTGTTCCTTTTCAGTGAAAACTTTGCTGCATTTTTCAGCCAATTTGTCTTGTTATTGTGCATTTTTCATGTTGTATCATCTTATTCTGTACATGCTTTGTAAGATCATGTCATTTACTTAAAGAGTAGTAGGTGCTATTTTAATATTGTACGTCATAACATGCTGGCTTGTTAGTTGCTTACATACAAGTGGGAATTTTGTGTATGTTTTACTTATGAAATTGATTGGAAGTTTAGTGTTACATGTAATGGATTACAATTTTCTCATAAAAAGTAATGGGAAGTAAGCTTCTGATTGGTGTTCTTTGAACAGAAATCAGATTTTCTGAAATAAGTTCCTGAGATTTAATGTGAGGATGTATATATTTATACTTTCCTGTTTGTATAATAAAGACCTTGAGAAAGAAAGGCTTATTCTGCTGTTTTCCACAGAATAGGGTGTGCAAGGAGGTTGAAGATACTGGGTTTGTTTTGGATTTGTTAATTGCCTGGTGCTTTTCACACATCGGAGCAGAAGCCCAGTTAAGAGACTGCTTAATAAGGAAAAGTGGGGAAAATGCTGGGAAATGATAAAAAAAACTACAGCAATTTCTTCAACAGTGAATTAGTTTTATCTGGGTCAACAGATAAAAATCTTGAGAGTGGACTACCAAGAGACTGTGACCCAGGAAGTCTAGCCCAAACACAGATGGACCCATTCATTTCCCAGAGATATCACCTAATATTCAGTCCTTTGAAGCCAGAAATTGAAGACAGATTGCTTCTGGTCATAGCAGTGATTTACAGAATCTTTCATTTCAACGCATATAATATGAACTGCTCGGGGATGAGTTATTTCTTGTGGCCAGAGCAACCCACTCAGGCTCCTAAAGCACTTAAATGTCACTATGTATATGAGAGAAATATAGCCCTACATTTCTGTGAAAATTCCATATATGTTCAAGTGAAATGTGAAGAACATATGTTCAGCCATAAATATGTTCATGTAAAGCAGTCTGGTCCTCCTGTGAGTAATCACATGCCAAGATATTTGAAGAAATGCAAATAAAGTGCTTAGAAGTGTTCTTGGCACCTTGTAAGTACTCAATAAATGTTAACTTTAATAATAATATTATTGTTTTCCTTTTCCTTCTGTTTCTACTCCTCTTCTTCCACCTCTGCCCGCTTTTCCTCCTCCTTTCCAGTGCTTCTCAGATAGTGCCATTATAATGCCGTTAGTGTTGCTCAGCCACCCACTTTCAAAACCAGAGCCATGATTAATTCTGTCCCTTGCCCTTCAACTTTTCCAGTCGGTTCCCTTTGGAGGGCAATTTCACTCCTACTTCTTCAATTCTCTTTTCTGTTCTATGCTCACTGCCATTATCATATTTAATATTTCTCCTGCTTTTTCATCTAGGAAGCAGTAGTCCCAAACCTAGGCTGGGTTACCTGATGAGCATTCAATCATCTCCTTAGGGTACTGTAAAACAAGCATGTCACAAAGATGGTGATAGTTCAACTTCAATGAATGTTTCCAGAATTTTTCTCTCAGCAATCTTTGAAAAATACATATTGAAGTTTCACTACACATGCTTTATTATTAATAGTTAAGTATTGGTTTTATTTTATTCCACAGTTAGGGGTGGTTAATACACAGCATTTTCAAAGTTTAGGGTTGGGCTTTTGGTAGTGTTTAACCTAACCCAGCTCCTCTCCAACTAATGCATGTCTCTGCAATGAAATTTTACTGCTCAAAAATCTACAATGCTCTGTAGTGATTTGAAATAGCCAGTAACCACAGAGAAGCTGGTTTGGGAGAACTCCATGCTTTGGAGTGAATATGGAGAACAGGCTTTAGTAGAGGAACAGCTGTGTTCAGGAAGAGAATGCAGGGATCCCCTGTATCTCATTATCCCCATGAGATATTCTTTGAGGATAGGGTGCTTCTAGATACTGTATGGATTTGTCTTCTAGGAGTGGGACACAGTTCCTCTGCCAGGCTACTGGAAGATTCAAAATTAAATAGGAGTGCATTTTCCAGCTCTCCAAAGAGTTGTCTGGAAACACCAGCTGTTTGGGTACGGGAGTGCACTCAGGTCCACAGGAACCTGAGCTCAGGTACAACTCCTCCTGCGGGGATAGTGCGAGGATTTGGTTTATGTCAGCCCATTTCAAGGTAATCAGAGTCTCAAAATCCATTCACTGGATGATTCCATTAGTCTTTCTCTATGACACCAAGGTTTGACTTAAACTTACCATTCTCATTCTATTCAAGGTGACCAGTGACTCCATGCTTTTTATGAAACTTTTTTTCCCCCCAGTATTTGCTGTGCTGTGTTTCCTTGGAAATTTTTCTTACAGCATCAATCTGATACCTTGGATATCCTATCTCATTCCTTCTGGAAGCCCTCCATCTTTACATTTATTCTTGTCTCCATGTTATCTTCCTATTCATCCTACACAACTTTCAGAATTCAGTTTGAATCTGCCTCCTTCAGGGAGTCTTCCCTTTCCCTATATCCTAAGTAATGTGAAGGATACCTAAATCTATTATTTATTTCATAGGCATCAATCCCTATGTGCTCCTCATGAGAGAAGAATTGAACAGAATTTTGTCATTCCAATAAGCCAGGACACAGAGTTCTCTTGCAATGTGGCATCAGAAAGCAGCCCTTCTGCCTTGACTGTGCCACACTAAAGGAAACCACAATTTCACCTAATGCTGGTATAAAATAGGTTGGGAAAACACTCAAAGGCAGTCTCCTTATGGTGAATCTGTAAGGAATTCTTAAGGGTTCTTTTATACACATAATTCTGCATTTTAGACTCTGCTTTTAGAATTAAATGGAAACCAAATTATGAGTTTAGTGTGTTTCCTCTTTGGAAGTTGCTTTATGAGCAGTGAATTTTGTAACTTTTTCTTTTTGTATTAACCATTTGAATAGATGTACTACAGATTCTTTTACTGTCAATCAGAAAATAATTATAACTGAAGGAATATTTAGGTTACACTTACATATATTTCCAAAGATTTTTAAGAGATCTACCACAAGAAAGGTATACATCTTTTCTATAAATTTTTAGACATTCTTTGAAATATAAGTGAATAAGTACAATCTATAGTTTGTGGAAAAATACATGCTGCTAAGAAAAGGATCAGATCAAATTATTTACCATATGATGATGATGTTGTGTTTGAATGATGATACTACAAAAACTACATTTTAATTTTATCTTTTTTTTTCAAAATTATAGCTTTTTCTAAAAATTCTTCAATTAAACATGTTTAGTAGGTTTTTCCCCCTGCAATTCTGGTATAAGAAATGACAGCTTCTGTACATGCCTAAATAAAATGTGAAGTACTTTCAGGTCTCATTGGGTGGGAAATTCAGTCCTACTGATGATCTTTTATACCCATTCTTCTCAAGAATTTCTTCTTCCCCAGTTCATACTAGGTACAAAAAGGGCCCAGTGCTTCCCCCCCAACTCCCCACTTTGGTCACCACTGATGTAGTAGTCATGGCCAAGGCTGCCACTAGAAGAGACTAAATCTTTGAAAACCTTACTTTTGTCATTTACCACATTAGAATCAGTCAAGAAAGGTTGAATTTTTCCTTGGGAAATCTTGTGATTAGGGATTTTTATGCAGGCCCAGGTGGTATAGCCTTTGGTCTGTTTGCTCACTGCCATGTCTCTACTAATTAGATATTAATCCTTGGTAAGTGTTCAGCAAATAATTGTTAGTTGGTCAGGAAGTGAGACTAGACATACATACAGGAGCTGCATACAAACAACACTCTATTTAAATTGTTCTGCCACTCATGTATTATTTCCTTGAAATACATAAATTCTGCTATTTTTTTTAAAGAGAGAGGGATAGTGAGTGAGAGAGAGAAAAACAGAATGAACTTCATTTAGTTTTCCATGTGGATTTCGTTGCTCACACACTTCGTTGTGTACTTGGTGCTGGGGTTCGAACCTGAATACTGGTGCATGCCAGGCAAGTGCTGTAACCACTGAGCCACTGCTTCAGCCCATGGTAAATAATTTTTAAATTATGTTTTAAAATAAACCAGTAAATCTGCATGTCTTTATTCACAGACATGAGTACAACTTTCAAAGAACTTTGTACTCACATCCACGAATACAAATGTTTTGGCTAACCCCCCAAATTTACATCTGTATGGTCTCCGACCTTAGTTTTAGAGCAATATGTTTTTGATGTTATGGTTGTTCTCAAAAATTATTTATTGAAATGCATGTTCATCTACTCAGCATATTTTGGATTTAACAGAGAAATATAGCATTTAAAAGGCTAATGAGGGGACTGGAGCAGTTACAGTTCTTGCCAGGCATGCACAAGTACACGGGCTCAAACTCCAGCACCCATGTACACAACTAAGTGTTGCAGCAACAAAAGTCATGTGAAAAACTAAAAAAAAAAAAAAATGATTGATTCTCTCTCTCTCTCTCTCTCTCTGTCTCTCTCTTTGAAAAAATAAAAAAATAAAAAGCTAAAGAGGGACTACAGATTTCTAGTCTGGCACATTATCACTCTGAATAAGATGGGATATATTGATAGTAAAACAGGCAGACAGTTAAGAAAATGGACCCTCCCCCAAAGAGTTTCTCTTAGTGAATAGGTTACTCCTTGAAGTTGACCTGTAGAAACAGTCCAACCACTCAGTCTTGGGGTGGTGGAAAAGGGAGGTAGGAAGACCTGAGTGAAGCTGCAGACTCAAGGGCTAACCGATCATAATGTTGCAGGCTGGAAAAGTCTGAACACTTTTCCAATACCCATTTAACACAGATTTGCCCCTACTCAATTGCTATATAAACTAGACCAGTACACTGCAGTGGCAACCCCTATCTGGTCCCTCTTGTCCTGTGGGAGCTGTCTCTTTTCTTCTCACTTGAATAAAGCCTACTGTTTTACACATACTCTGCCCCACCCATGGATTTCATTCTTCAAATTCATGAGACAAGAAACTAAGAAGAAGTCATTGTCAGACATCTGGAAAATGCTGCAATACTACAGCAACTGAGGCTGAAAATCTAGTTTTAACTCTATTCTAACACATGAAAAAGTCATCATTCTGTCTTAATAAGCAAACAGCTGAACAAACTGAAAACTTTACAACAATAAACAACAACAACTTTTTACATTCTTAGAAGAAGTGAAATAACAGAGCAAATCACTACCCCCAAATGTGGAATGCCCAATAGGCGAATATAGAAATTCACAACTTACCAGAACAGAAACACATGAATAGCAGCCTTTGTAGGTACCAGGCTCCAGGAGGGAACTGTGAAATGTAATTGACCAGTTGTGTGAGATTTAAAGTGGATAACTCTGAGGGTTAAAAACTCCGGGGCTATCCAGTAAGGTGGAGAGGGTCCCCCAGGTTTGTGTGTTTCAGGTGATCACAATAAATACCTGAGAAAAATTCCAGGACAGAGATGGGTGAAGAAACATTTTAGAAATATTCAGAGCCTTATATTCTTCTTAAGAAAAACTATTTAATTGGAGTCTTCCCTGTTGGGATTTTCTCAGAACTTACCCTGCATGGGGTGGGGGGGTGGGGAAAACACACAACTCCACCCACTCTGGCCATCTCCTAAGAAGTAGGGAGGATGCCTACAGCAAATTTACAGTCCAGAGGTACTGGCTCACTAAAAGACTGAGACCAAAACACAGGCGCCTAGAAGGCTTCCCCTCCTTCTCCACCTATATGCAACATTACTAAAGGCTTGTTTACATCAGCTCCATTTACCGAATACATTATGTCTCTCTAGAAAAACATATAAGAAAGACATACTAAAGGCAAAAACAAAATACCCCACACAATTTGAGAAAATCAGACATCAAAATCACACTCAAATATTGCACGGATTTGGAACAATCAAAACAACTATGATTCATATGCTAAAGACTCTAACAGATAAAATAGACATCATACAAGAAAAAAATGCAGAGATTAAAAAAATAAGGAAGAACCAAACATACATATTAGATACCAAACACAGTAACAGAAATAATGAAAGAGAATGAATGCTTGCTTTTTTTTCAGGGAATGGCAGGTACTGGGGATTGAGCCCAGGGGTTCTTTACCACTAAGTTACATTGCTAGTCTTTTTTATTTCTTATTTTGAAACAGGGTTTTGCTAAGTTGCCAAAGCTAGCTTCATACTTGGAAATCCTCTAGTCTCCACCTCCTGAGTTTCTGGGATTACAGGTGTGCACCACTACATCCAGCTTGAAGAATAATGTTGATGGTCTTATTTGTATCTTGGTGAAGATAGAAGAATGAAATTCTGAGCATGGCATTATTTCAATAAAAAGTTCAAAGTTAAAAAGCCAATAGAACAAGTAGCTGGGAGTGGGGACAACAAAACAGAAAACCCTGTAACTGTGGGACTATTGCAAAAAGTATAGCATGAGAATACTCTGGATAGCAGGCAGAGAAGAAAAAGCCAAAGGAGAAGTAGTTCACATGATGATGACTGAAAATTACCCAGGATTATTATCAACATGTCAAACCACCTATTCAGGAATCTGAGAGAGCACCAAGTAGGAAAGGTGCCAGAAAAAATATACCTAAGCATATCATTTTTAAATTACAGAACTATAAAAAATCAGAGACAAAGAGAAAATCCAAAAAGCCAAAGGGGGAGGAGAACAGCTGCCTGTAAGGAGCAAAGGTAAGAATTATATTTGTGCTAGTCAGCTTTCAGTTCTGTTATAATACATTGCAGAAAAATAACTTCAAAGAGGAAAGACTTTTGGTTCATGATTTCATAGTTTCAGTCCATGGTTACTGGGCTTTTTATCCAGACCTCTGTTGAGGCAGAATATCTTGGTGGGAAATGTGTGCCAGAGCAAAGCTCCTCATCTACGGTTTCCAAAAACTAGAGACATAGAGCAAGGGACTAAAGACAAGATGTACCCTTCCAGGGCATGCCCTGTGATCTGCTTCTTCTTTCTAGGCACCATTTCTACATTTTTTGTCATCTTCCAATGGCGCATTAACTTATGAACCCATTGATGGATTCCTGCATCAATTGATTCTTCCACTGATGAGATTGGAGTCCTCATGAGCCAATCATTTCCCAAAAGTTCCACCTCTGAGAATTGCATCTGGGGACATTCCAGATCCAAATTATAATGACATCCAAGTTGTCTTCAGAAACCATGCAAGTGAAAAGAGCATGAAATATTTAAAGTGTTGAGAGGCTAAATCAACCAATGTAGAATTCTTTACATTGAAAATTTATCCTTCTGAAGTGGAGGGAAATAGAGATTTCCTTACTCAAAGAAAAATTGAGGAAATTTGTTAGCAGCAAACCTCCCTTATAAGAAATGTTCAAAGTACTTATTTCAAAAGCAGGGAAGTAATGTAGATCTACAAAAAGAAAGGAAGGAGTTTTATCCTTTTACTTCTTAATTGACTTAGTTTGCTCAAAATAAAAATAGCAGTAATGTCTTCAAGTATGCATGTGTATAAAGTGGAAGTGGCATCATATCAAATACTCAATTTAAACCATAAATGGTAGAAAAAGTGTAGACGTCAAATGTAGGAACGAAGGATAAGAGCAACAAGTAGAAAATAAAACAAAAATTCTGGTATATACCAATATACCTATATAAATAATCACTTTAAGCATCAATGCATAATGCACAAATTAAAAGACAGTTTGTCAGAGAGGGAGTATTAAATTTTTTTCATTATGTTTTATCATCAAAAAGACCACTTTAAAACTAAAGGCACATGTCAATGAAAAGTAAATATTTACAGAAAGATATACCACAATCAGATTAATCAAAAGGAAGTGGCACAGCTATATTAAACTCAGACAATCAGTGTTCTCAGCAAGGAAAGTTATGAGGGATAAAGATTTATTATGTGATGTTAAAGATGTGTGTGTTAGCTTTCTGTTGTGGTTATAAAGCACCTGGGGAAAACAACGTAAGTAGAAAATATTTATTTTGACTCACAGCTTCAGGGATTTCAGTTCACCAGTCTCCACAGGCAACTTGGAAAGAGAAATAGAGAGAGAGAGAGAGCGAGCAAGAAAGTAGGACCTGTGATAAGAAATAATCACCAAAGCTATGCCCCAAACGACTCATTCAGTCTAAGAAGGTCCCACTTTCTATGGTTTTTACCACCTCCTAATAGTTTGTTCAGCTATGGATCCATCAATGGATTAATCCGGTGGTGAGATGACAGTCCTTATGATACAGTGACTTCCCAAAGCCTCATCTTTGAATAATGCTGTATTTGGAACCAATCTTCAACACAGATCCAAACTATAATAAAAGGGGTCAATTCTCCAACAAGATACAACACTCTTCAATGTGTATATACCAAATGCTGCATTAGAGACATCAGGCAAAAACTTACAGGACTGCAAGGAGAATAGATTAACTCACTATTATGGTTGGAAACTTCAATATCTCTCATATCAGAAATGTACCAATCTATTAAACAGGACATTGGTACAGATATAGTTGAACTAAAAAATATTACAATCAGCTGGATATAATATACATCTATAGACTATTTCATCCTACACACCATACGTTCTTCTTAAGCTCCGTTGGAGCATTCAGTAAAATGTACCACATTCTAAGCTATAAAATATTCCTTAACAAATCTAAAAGGGCAGAGTTATAGAATGGTTCCTTTGAGATCACAATGGAATTAAACTAGAAATCAATAATAGAAAGATGATGAAATATTCCCCAAATATGTGGCAATTAAATGTTTATTTAGATTTTAAATCTCCCATAAAAGATAACATATTTAAGCTTGATCCCTAATGCAGCAGCATTCAAAGGTGGGCTTTTGGGAGGCAATTTGATCCTGAGGCATCTGACCTTATTGATGATCTAGAATATTGATTGTTTCATAATTTAATGGTATTCAGAGATGGTAAAAACTTTGGGAGTGGGGTGTTGTTGGAGGAAGTAGATTATTTAGGATGTGCTCTTGAAGGGTGTATTTTGCTTCCAGTCCCTTTATCTCTTTCTCTTCCTCTCTCTTGCTTCCTAGCCACCATGAGGTGAGGAGCTCTGCTCCATCATGTCCCCCTGACCCCACTGTGATATTCTGCTTCACCATAAACCCAGAAATTGGACCCAACTGACCATGGACTCTAAACCAGTGACTCAAAATATATCTTTTCTCCTCTAAGTTTATTTGCTTAGCTCAATACAAAGTAGAGCTGAGTAACAGGTATTGTAACATACTTCTAAATAGCACATAGGTCAAAGAAGAAATTTCAAGAAATATTTAAAAATAATTTGAAGCAACTGAAAATGAAATCATGACAACATTTTCAACATGCCATGAAATCATTGCTTAAAAGTAAATTTATAAATGCATGCATTATAAAGAAGAAAGATTTAAAATCAAGTATCTAAATTTCCACCTTGGAAAACTAGAAAAGCAAGATGAAATTAAATCCAAATAAGCAGAAGAAAAGAAATGATATAAATTAGAGTTAAAATCAATGAGATTGATGTGAGAAAATCAATAATTAAAATTGGCTAAACCAAAGCTGGTTATTTGAAAAGTTCAATAATATTGATAAGCCTCTATGAAGCTAACTAATAAAAACCAAAGAGGATAAAACTGCTACCAAACAGAAAGAAAAGAGTATTAAAGACTATAAATCACACAGACATCAAAAGAATAATAAGGGAGTACTGTAAGCAACACAATGACCACAAATTTTACAATTTAGATGAAATAGACCAATTAAAGACAGAATATGCCAAAACACAGCAATATTGATGTTCATAGCAGCACAATTTACTATTGCTAGGCTATGGAAACAACCCCGGTGTCCCTCACTGGAAGAATGGATCCAAAAACTGTGGTACATTTATACCATGGAATATTACACAGCAATTAGAAACAATGATATTGCAGCCTTCGAGGGTAAATGGATGGTTATGGAAGAGATCATGATGAGTAA
>PVKS010017137.1:0-42593 GCA_004027875.1 Aplodontia rufa | reverse complement strand
GAGGGTGGGCTAACAACTGAGAGGACTTAAATGCAAGCAAGAGGGTCCAACCACAAGAATGTGTGCAAACCCTTGGTGATCTGAGCATGAACACATATGCCCTGGCCCACGAAGCCAAATTCCCACGAGCATTTGTTATTTTCTCAGAGCAACGGAACTTTCCTGGAAATTATAGAACGTTCCAGACTGCAAAAAGAACTGATAAAGTCCTTTTTGATATGGCTCCCAGAAAGTGACAGAAAACTTATTTCAAACCACAACCCACACTCCTGTATGGAACCACAAAACTTAAGAACCTCACTTAATTCTCTATTTCTTCTTCCAAACCTGATCCCAGAGACGCAGCCTGATCAGTTTCATCAGAAAACATTAGCACAGTGCCATCAGGCACGAGGCAGGACACAGCATATGGGGAGTCCTGGATCTGGAGAAGTCACTCCTCCTCCTTCGGGGTGAAATGACCACAGCTTAGGACAATGGGTACTACCTAAGGCATGAACTACCTGAGGACAGCTAACTGGTGACCCAGCTCCATTGACAGATGAACTGTCTTGCTCACACATAATATTCCTTCTAGAGCACTGGTGTCTGACTTCCAAATACAAGGGAATGGACAGCAGAGGAAAGAACATCCCCTTTAAGAAATATGACAAATATCAAGGAAGAATCTTTTCAACAGCTATGTGCAAGACTTTAAAGCTGCACACATGAAGACAGGTTTTTTTGGTGCACAACAACATAAGGTTGTTCGGAATTCTCATAGAGAGAGCATTGATAACATGACATAGGTGTATATGTAAATGCATACAGTCAAACACAAGAACTCATTAAATGCTACATTTCAAATTATTTTTATTGGTTAAAGTTGTCTTGGCTAGTGTGGCATTAGAGATGCAAAGTTTCATTCATGAAATTTTAAATAATAGTGATAAGATTTATCTAGACATAGAAGCAGAACCTAAATATAAAGCACATGAATAATAGAATGTGCATGAATTTTGAATGCTTATTTTTCAGAAGAAAACAAAGAACTGAATGTGTGAATTCTTGGAGTCTCTAAGCATAGTCCAGATTTGCATTTCAATAGCTTTCAAGGTAAGGTCTGTGAAATTGGTCAAATGTATAGACTCTCATCTCTCCTCTACCCCAAATCAGCCAATTAGATTCTAGAGGAAGTGGCATACACGAGTTAATGTCCAGGAGCGCAAAACTATTGCAGCTGATACACATCAGAATAATTTCAAAGCAAGTACGGTGCGGACACAGGTTTTGTATGAAACAAATTCTGGACAGAAAGCACACGGTGCAGTAACAGCCTATGCGGTCAGTGAGCACACGTGGAAATGCAACAGACAAGGCAGCGTAGCATGATATTTGTACAAAAGGGAAGAACATGCAAAACTCAGAAGGCTGAGAACCAGCACACCAAAACACTTTTCCAGCCAGTAAAAAGGTAACTTTGGCAGTTTTTGTCCTTTTAAAATAAAAGATTTTTAGATGCCATTTCTACTTTACAGGACCAGTGTATACAGGCTGCGCAGGAGCCCCCGGTGATTCCACACCCCATGCCAATCACCATGCACTCTGAGGCCAAATCACTCCTAATGAGTATTTTATGATCCTGTGATCAAAAGCCTTTATTGGTTCCACATTAGCTACTTTCTCTTTATAAGTTCCCTTATTCCAAAGGACTTACTCTTTGGATGCCCACAGGAAAAAAATATAGTCAATATACAAGTACTGAATATTTGAATAGCCTTATCAATATATTGTGCCTTCCTGATTACAGCACTTCTGTTCTTTTGCCTCCTACAGTCTTTCTTATTCCCTATTAATAAAAACAGGGATTGCTGGAAATAGAAATCAAAAGCACAGGTTAATGTTATGCTTGTATCAATATAGACACAGAAGAGCTAGGAAAGACTGAGTTTAAAGAAATGGGAAATAAGGAATAAAGAAATATGTAGAGAGTGAACACCATAATAAAGTTAATTTTACTAACTACCCACTCACCTGGCCACAGTTAGTACAGTGCTCTGAATGTCTGTATTCTCCCTAGCAACAGCCCAAAAGTTCAGATATTGAATTCCTTATTCCCAAAGTAATAATATTTATAGATGTGACCTTTGGGAGGTAATTAGAGTTAGATGAATAAAGGTAGGGTCCTCGTGATGAAACTAATAACCTTATAAAAAGGAGAGACATGACTCTAGAGGCTGAGGCAGGAGGATTCCAAGTTCATGAAAAGCCTCAATAACTTAGCAATGCCCTTCTTGACATAAAAAATTAAAAGGGCTGGGGGTATAGCTAAGTGGTAAAGCACCTCTGAGTTCAATCCCCAGTACCAAAAGAAAAGCAAAAATAAATAAAGAGAGGTGTGACCTCTTTTCATCATAAAAAGTGTGACTATCTATAAACCAGAAAGACAGCCCCCATCATATGCCAAATCTGTTGGCACTGACTTTGGACCTTCCAGCCTCCAGAACTGTAAGAAACAAACGTGTGCTGTTAAAAGCCCCCCATCTGTCACGTTGGTACAGCAGACTAGACTAAGCTATTTGCCTAATTCTGGTATAGTTTTTATAACCCTTACAGGCAAATGTTAGTATCTTTTTATCAACAAATAGGAAAATAAGCCTCAGGTAATTTAAAGTGTGCTCCACTAACCTGAGGCTTGGGTGAAAGGTAGTCACATTCATGTACTAGACCCAGCAAAGGCATAACAACACGTAATCTAGGGCAACCATAGAAATGTGGGGGTAGGGGAGAGGATACGGAGGATTCTAGGAGACAATCAACAATATAGTATACTCTTTACCCCCCTGAGAATCCAAATTATACTTATGCAATCATTTAATTGTGGAAAATTCACAATCTAAGCATTTATATCACTTGTAGGGTTGAAATATAGAAGAATCAAGAGACTAGGGTGTGGGCGATGTGGGGGCGATTCTGGTTTAAGAACAAATGCATATCCTATTGTTCCTTTATATGCATTTATGATTGTACAATAATTCAACTCCTTAACAAAAATTAAAAAAAAAAACACAACTGCGTGCTCCAGAGTCACAGCTAGGATGTGACAAAGCCACATGATGCAAGGGAAGCAGAGGAAGAGGAAGGCTCAGCTGTCTACAAACAAAACAATAACAGCAGCCAAAACTTACTATTAAATCGCCATGTTCTTACTATCAGCTTGAGGGTGTTCAAAATAAATACATGCATAGGTCTTACTCATTTTTCAACATTCCTGGGAAGGAAGTGGTGTATCCTACTGAAAACAGAACTCAAGTTGCAAGAAGCAGCATGCCCAAGAAAACAAAGCCAGTAAGTGGTAGATCAACATTACAACCAGGGTCTAGTAGACGTCAGTGCACTCTTTACCAAACAGGAGTTTGTCCTATGTATTAGTGACCATTGTCATATGCTGGGTAACCTACAAAATTTAGTCACCTATAATGAACATTTGTTCTCACACTTGCAGGTCTGCAGGCAGAATGCGGATCCATTGGTCTTGACCTCAGGCTGCAGTGACTCTCAGCAAATTCTCATGACAGATCACCAAAGACAAGGCTTAGTGAAACTGCCCAAGCATATTTCAAGACTCTGATCATGACACCTCCATCAATAGCACAGTGGCCAATAAAAGCCACGTGGCTGAGCCCAAGATCCAAAGAGAGTTAAATAGCTCTGCTTATCATGAGGCCATGGTAGGGGAGGAAATGAGCACTACTGCAGGGGAGTGCAAAATTAAGAGAGAAATTGAACCCACCACACTACTGAATTTGATTCATATTTGCTGGACTGGCTCATAGTTGGATTGCTACATAGATCATGAAAAATGAATTTGTGAGCTTCACAGTTTTATATTCAGAATAAAGTTTTAAAGGAAAAGTGTAAATAATCATATCAACAGTATTACTCAATCTTTACCTTCACAGCACAGCTAAAACTAAGACTAGATTATTAGAAAATATAAAACTATCACTACCTTGTCATGAAGAATATTATGACAAAAATCACATAAAAGGAAATACTTTCAAACCTACTTCTAACTTTGAGCACTAAGCTAAAACAAAAAACCATTAGGAAATACTTAATGTTTTCTAAAATCACATTGGGCTCACCGTAATAGATTCTACCTCGGACTCCCACCTCTTTCCTAAGTGTTTGCCTGGTCTTAGCATACTAGATGACTAGGCAGGAATCAAAAGAAGTGTTCTAACAAAATCATTCTAGTATTGGCATGTGTTCTTACCCAGAAAAAGAAGGGTTCTGACTTATTATCAATATAATTTAATGGCTTTTTGTACACACATGTATGCAAAAAGAAATAGGAAACAAAGTGTCAAAAAACTAATAAATTTGTACCCTTTGTGTATCTTTCTTAGTTGAACCCCTTACCTTCAATTACAGAAATTCCATTGAAATAGAACAAAAAATATGTCTGAATTTGATGTAATGTTACTCAGGTTTTAAATTAACTCACTGCTTCAAGCAGTATGGTACCAACCTCATCACCCTCATTTAAGAATGAATTGCTTTTTCCATCACAGGCTCTACTTTGAGATGTTTCATTCTGCCTTTTCAAAATTGCATTGGAATGAGACTTGTAGGCAAGTTGTCAAAGCTGGAAGCAATTTGCAAAAGGTAACACACACACACACACCCCTTTCCAAAATTGGATATATCATTTTCAAGACTTGACACTAAACCATAAAACTACTTTGGTAATTATTGTATAATTTTAAGCATTCCTGCAAAATAAGTGTTAAAACACACATTCTGGTATAATTCTTGAAAAGTATTTTAACAGAAATCAATATTAGTCTGGGAGAAACTGTGTCCTCTCCTTCATAGTCTAGCTCACTTATTTATGAAAGGTGGTACTTCAGACTCTCTGCCCAGGATTGACCTCTCCTTAGAAGGCTCAACTACACACCCATCTCCTCCAGATAGCCCCTCAGGTACTTTAGCCATCCTCTCGCTGGTCAAATCACTTTTACTTCTTGCTTTTGTTTCTCATCACTCCTGAAACCCAGGAATCATCTCTGGTTTCTTCCATCTCTCGTTTCTCGGGCATCTGCAGGTCACCAGATCCCTCTAATGCCACCTTGTTCAGTTGCCCTCCATCAACTTCTGCCATCAGCATCTCGGTCCAGCCACAGCATCACTCACCTGCTCGCGTCTTCCTCCTCACTCTTCTTCCTGCTTCTCTTCTTGGGCTCTTCCCAAATAGCCTTCATTCATAGCTGACAGAAGAGGTAATGGTGGGTGAAGCAGTTCTATATTTTCATTGGCTGCCTACTGCTGGAATAGCAAGCTCAAGTCCCTATATGACATTATTCTTGGGACGCTGCCCATCACTCCCTGCTTCTCACGTACGCTATGTGCAACTCTTTGTTAAGGGTGCGTCCTATCTAGCCACCACATCTCTCACACTGCCTGGGATGACTTTCTTGCCTAATGCACACCTGTTCATCTTTCATCATCTGTCAGAAAGAGCTTTACCTCTGCCACGCCTTCCAGCCTCCTTCAGCAGAGGTGGGCATCATCCCTCAGACCCCAGAATCATGACTGACATGGGCCACAACAGGTGCTGTTTGAGAAACTGTTCTCTATCTTCCCCACCACTCTACAAACCTCTGGCAAGTCGGTATTTTATTCTACTCATTTTTGTACTGCTAGAGTCTGAGAGGAAACCACAAAAGTATACATTGAAGACACTCACATAATCCTCCAACTCAAACCTGTTCGATACGTGGTATGATGATGATGATTATACATTCGTTGAAAGGAAGGCAAAGAATGAGGCTCTGTCCTTTGCTGCCTGAATCAAAAGCACACACGCATCCGCAATTGACATAAAATAGTCAGAATTCTGAGAACTCCAACACGCACATTCCTCAAGAGTACCTGTGAACTGGCACAGTGGCACATGCTGGTGATCCAGTGACTCAGGAGACTAAGTCAGCAGGATTGCAAATTCAAAGCCAGCCTCAGCAACTTAGCAAGGCTTAAGCAACTCAAAAAGGGCTGGGGATGTGGTTCAGTGGTTAAGTATCCCTGGGTTCAATTCCTAATACAAAAAAAGAAAGGAAAAAAAAAGAGAGAGAGAAAGAAAGAGAGCCTACGAGAAGGGTTCTAACCCATATCACAGGGGTTTGCCATCTCTCGCACTGGGAAGATGCTACAAGGGGCAAAGAAACCATCTTCCCATGCCCTTGAAGTAGTTTTCTGATGTAAACACTAATAGAGCATTTGGCAACAATTTTTAAAATATACAATTACATCTGGACACTACCAGTGCTGTGGGTCCATTTGGAGGAACCATGTAGGCCTGCCTACAATCACCCCGTTATTATAACTGCTCCACTGAGTTCATTGAATTGGTTTTCCATTTCAGCTCTCGCATAACTGCCACTGTTGTTATTTGGGAATGCAAGAAACAAATTCATTTAGTACATCCACACTCCACCCACCTCTCCATGAAGACAAAAACATCCCAGGTCTCAATGGAAGAAAAGAGGCCAAAGCTCTGACACACCTCCTAATGGTGGTCAGAGCTTACATGTTGAGATGTAGAAGTGATTCAACAACTTCGGGGTTACCTGGACACTTAGCCCCCTAGAAGCAGTGGGTCTCAATCCTAGCTGCACAACACTGTGTGATGTGAACTGAACTGATGTGGATGATATGCAGACCACAGGCAGGCCATGGGCAGCTCTGCAGGTGGCTGAAAAGCACAACGGGCTCCAGTCAAACCACTGCGCTCAGGTTTGGAGTCCTGCACCACATCAGGGTTGACTGACTTACCTCAATTCCTAAAACAAAAAAGAAAAAGAAAACGGTACAAAGGGTATAAAATGAAAAACGGTCTGTAAGGACCTTTCATTGATGGCCCTAAGTACTCCAAAGCTTTTTCTTAGACAATGAAGTAAAAATAAAAATAGACCACCTAACAACACTTTTCTGACTGATTATAATCATTTTACAATAGGCTAACATTTTCCTATATTTTCTTCTGTATTTTTTTAAATGCTAATAATGAAGAAAAAGAAAACTTCTCAATAAATGTTAACTCTGATGAATATTTTGGGGCCTTTTTATATCTCATTTTAATTCATCCTCAACAACTCTGTGAATTTGTGCTAGTACTATATTGGTAAGGAATTAGCACCACCATCACTCAATAAGCGATAGAGATGACCTTGACCACTCAGAGCATGTGCTTCATCCTTCTAGACTAGAGGACACACACGTGTACACATACATGCCTCATGCACATGTATAAATACGCATGTGTGCAACACACATTTTAAAAGAATTGAACTTGCATCCTATAAAGTTAAAAACCTGTTCCTTTTTTCACTTGACATTATTACTTTCAGCATTAAATATTTGTAAAAAACACAATTTTTAACAGCAATGCTGTTCTCTAACATGTGTATCTCTAAATTATCTGCCAATCTGCATGCTTCTGGTTGCTTCAAAGAAAACAATGAGATTTCTATGATCATTTAAAAAGCTTACTGCTTTTCATAATTTATTTGAAATGTAAGTCTCTAGTAAATTCCAACACCCTATTTTATTTCATTAGACCCTGGTGCCAACAATAAAGTGATTGGTTGCTACACGCATATTGATCTCTGGAAGTTCATGTAATTCTGAATTTTTATAGTTTATCTAGTTTATTGATTAGCTGGTCTTTTAATCTCCTTTGTCTTCTGTCCTTCTTTTAAGTAATTTCATTGTTTTAAAAGCAAAATCAGGGGCTGGAGCGGTGGCTCAGCGGTTTGGGCGCTTGCCTGGCAAGCACGAGGACCCAGGTTCGAACCCCAGCACCACGTACACAGCTGAGTGTACTAAGCAACTAAGGCCATGTGAAAAACTCAATAAAGTTGTTTTTAAAAAAAAAAAAAAAAAAAGCAAAATCATCAAAATTTTTAGGTCTTATATACCTGAAAGCATCTTTAAGGCAATTTAAGATTTTAAAAAGGTATAATAAATGTAACCACACAACTCTTAAACGAAGGAAACAGCAGCTAAACAATGAAACAGTGCTAATTTTATGCAGGGAGCTGTTGCAACTGAGCATGAAACTCAGTCCTGAGCAGCTGAGGCATAAATAGGAAGACACAGGAGTCACACAGCTCTCGTCATAGTCACCAGACTGAAAGATGCAACTGCCTCACCTAGGGGAGGAGCTTTTTAGTCTCAACTTGAATTTATCATGTGGGCTTTATTATATCAAGAGTGAACAACATAATGAATGGGGCCTCAAGGAGTTTTTCATAAGTACAGATGTTTTCTTAGTCATTTCTTGTACCAACCCTCAATAAAACCAAGGACATAATGTGATGTTGCAATCCTGCAAAGGGACTTTTAGGGGAGCAGAGATGAATTGCCAAGGTGTGTCACAGCCTAGTGCTGGGACTTGCAGAAGTGAAGACCTCGGGGATTCTGGGAGATGAAGCATAAGAGGTCTCTTGGACTATTCCTCTCACATATCACTTCTCTGAGACACGCATGCACAGGATCTGCAAAGCAGAGTAATTCACAACAGATAGCTTGCAGGAGTTGAAGCACAGGTGTCCTGCATTATTGATTCAAAAAAGAGCCATGAGCTTCAGACACTAAAGTGGGAAGGGAGGGACTAACATTTCCCCATGAGAATTAAGGGCCTGGTTGGAGGCATTATGTCAACATTGCGACAGTGGGCAATGGCTGGGTGCTGGGGATTTTACAGAAAGCATCTTTGAATCTGTTCAAATGCTCAAATTGAGTTTAGGTGCCAGTGATGCGCACTATGAAACTTGAACACTGACTTTGCTGGAAAAATGCTAAGAGCCAGAGGCCATTCCACCCGTGTTGACTGGGAACCATGCTGGAGGGACTTCCTTTGCCTGATCAGACCTTGACTCCGTCCCATGCTGGGCCCCATAGTCCATGAGCTCCCTGGCCCTCTGGCTTCTGCTTGTGGGTGGCCCAGCAAGGATTCAGAAGGACAGGGGAAAATAAGATCCAGGTAGCTACCTGCTAGTACATCTCTGAGGAGTTACATGGCTATGTCGCTATACCTAGGGTCACCACTGCCTCCTGTGTTGTCTCCTGGTTCTGCTAACTTTTTTTCCCTTCTCACCTCTTTAGGCCTAAAGATGGTGAGTGGTCCCTGTTGCTTCTAGATTCCTGTACTGCACCATCCCCTAACCTGTCCTGACACCTGATCCTATCTTCTCAACAATGTATTTGTTAAACTCTCCTCAAGTTATTCAATTAGTGCATACCATCTTTTTATTGCCTAAACCCTCCCTGACACCCACATTTGATTAAAGTTGCACTGACCAAGGCTTCATGATGAGAGAGGAAAGGGAAGAATATCTGAGCCAGACACTTTTAGCCAAACACTGTTCTAAAAGGTTTCCAACTTCCTTCCATCTTTAAACACTTCATTTATTACCTCCATTTTACAGATATGGGCATAGAGAACAAGAGGAGTTAAGAAACTTTATCTCAAAGCTGCTCTGTCACTAAACATATCTAATTCTAAAGCCACAAATACTCAATAAATCAGTTTTGGGGTAAAATATTAAAAATGAGATAAATTTAAATTATTTAATCATCTTAGAATATAAGAATGTTTAAAATGTATCATGCTGTAGTGTGCAAATAAAACTATACAAACAAAATAGACAATGGCCTATTATAAAGTTCAGAATAGAATGTAGTCATTATGGAAAATTCCATGAAACAATTAGAATTTACTTTGGTCTCTGATAAGCAAGGAAGAATTTAAGCAAAACAAACAAAAGTGATAGGAAGAGAGGATTACAAAGTTTGGAAATTTCAAAGCATGCTGGAGAGGAGGTGATGGAACAGGGTTTTGGAAGATAAAGAGCTGAAGAAGATGACACCAGAAAGGCAGACTAGGGCTTAATAATAGCTGCAAGACATCTTTGAAGGTAAATGGATGGCTACGGAAGAAATTATGCTGAGTGAAATCAGCATAACCCAGAGAACCAAGGGTCAATGTCTTCACTCATCTGTGGAGGCTGGAGCTAGACCCTGGCCATTGTGAAAGGTGGTCAATTCTCATGTTTTAAATCCTGAAAAGGTGTAGTGACATATTATCTAAGGCATTCGTAGAGATGTACTGAGAAGCAGGGGGGGAAGGGTGGGTAATGCAGGGGGGCTCTAGGGGGTAACTTTAATTTTCAGAATATATATATTATATTGTTTCATTAGAAGCATGTTTGATTGTTCAACAAATAAATTTCTTAAAAAAAGAAATGTGTGTTTTTACTCCATCCTGGAGTAGATGATAAGTCTGATGGGAATTTTAAAGTGGGGATAGCTATGCAAGCTGGGCTGAGAAGTAGAATGGACTGGAGAGGGCCTGGGCAGAGAGGGTACCAGACATCTCTATAATCCAGGAGTAAAAGAGGGAAGGCCTGGACTCCAGACATAATCTTTATGGTAGAACTGACAGGGCTTGGTGACAGGGCAAGAGATGGAGAAATCAAAGGTGGGAGCCAGGATGGATTGAAAGGTTATTATTACATTTGCAGAAATACAGACATGTCAATATTCTGGTGTTTAACAATTATACAGGAGCATTGGACAGTGCAAGAGGAGCTATTATCCATATTTATTTTGTTTTATACTATTAGTTTTTTGTAAGATAAACAACTCTTAGATCACAAAATATAACTTTTTTCTGAATATACATTTCAAGGGCACACTATCCTTATCCCACATGGATCAGGAAACTACTGTATGATGTCATTCTCAAAAGGAGAAACTGAACTTCTCCAATAGATAAGAAACACCATGCAGATACACCACTGATTTGTCCAACAGATAGGTGCTCGTAACTACACAAAGTTAATTTACTATCTTGATTCTTACTGTCCCACAGATGTCTTCTTGTTTTTCTGGAATTGCTGAAGAACAAAAGTAGTTATCCCAAAGAGGAATTAATATTACCATAAGTGCTTCTGTTATGATCTTCCAACTAGACTTTTTTTATTAAGAAATTTAGCTATTGTACAGACAAAAATGCATCCAAAGTAACAATATAATATGTATATATTCTTATATTAGATTTACCCGTTAGATCCCCTCCCGATACTCCCACTCCCTCTCCCTCCCCTCCCCAACCAGCCCCCACCACCTCCTTCCCAATACATCTCTATGAATGCCCTAAGTTATGTGCTACTATGCCTTTGCTGGATCTAATACATGAGGCTGACCACTTTTCACAAAGGCCTGGGTCTAGCTCCAGCCTCCACAGATGAGTGAAGACATTTGACCCTTGGCTCTCTGGGTTTGGCTAACTTCACTCAATATGATTTCTTCCATCGCCATCCATTTACTGTCAAAGGCTGCAATTTCATTGTTTCTAATTGCTGAGTAGAACTCCATGGTGGGGTGGGGTGGGGTGGGGTGTGTGTGTGTGTGTGTATGTGTGTATGCATGCCACAGTTTTTGGATCCATTCATCCAGTGAGGGGCATCTGGGTTGGTTCCATAATTTAGCTATTGCAAATTGAGCTGCTATGAACAAGGATTTTGACTGTGTTGCTATAATGTGCTGATTCCAATTCCCCTGGAAATATACCTAGGAGAGGTATAGCTGGATCATATGGTGGGCTCATCCCTAATTTTTTGAGGATTCTCCACACTGCTTTCTAGAGGGGCTGTTCTAGTCTGCAGTTCCATCAACAGTGTGCTCCAACTAGACTTCTTGCTGTAGCCGCCCAAAGTCTTCAAATGAACAGTGACAGTAATACTTCCACTTGATGATCATGCTATTGAATTTCAGGTAAAGTATAAACACATCTGTAATTACATTAAAGTTAACTCAGAGGAAGCATTATGACTTGAATATCCCACATTCAAGTAAGAAACAGAGGTGGTTTGATGCCTAGTCACAACAAAAAAGAGTCCATCTGCTTCAC
This sequence comes from Aplodontia rufa, assembly GCA_004027875.1. NCBI lineage: Eukaryota > Metazoa > Chordata > Mammalia > Rodentia > Aplodontiidae > Aplodontia > Aplodontia rufa. The sequence goes on along the minus strand of PVKS010017137.1, from coordinate 30,634 downwards.
TGCTTTCTAAACCTGAATTCCGGACCAAGGCCATGGAAAGTCAGTTGCTAGGCCCAGGTAACAAGCTAACTCTTTGTTGTTCTTTTAAATAAGGTTGATGGTGTGAGATCGGATGTAAGAGAAAGAGGAAATATACCAAAACATCCTCACAAATCCAGATGCTTAAAAACATTTAGTTGGGGGCTGGAGTGGTGGCTCGGCAGTTGCGGCGCTTGCCTGGCATGTGCAAGTACACGGGTTCAAACCCCAGCATCCACATACACAACTAAGTGTCAGAGCAACAAAAGCCATGTGAAAAACTCAATAAAAATTGATTCTCTCTCTCTCTCTCTCACTGTCCTTCTCTCTTCAAAAAAAAAAAAAATTAGTTGTTTTGTTGTTGTTTAATTTAACTGCATCATACAGTAAATTTAGGGGAATTTTTTTCTCACATTCTAACTGGGTGTGATGGTGGAAGTGGATAAAGCTGGCAAAAGCTAATTGAGGGAAGAGGGTCAGCAAGGGAAGGTGATGCTAGGCAGGGACAGACAACAGAATGGCAAGAAAGGAACCAAAGGAGGTCTCTCTAGGGTATCCCTTTTTCTTAGTGACTTCTGTCTGCCATAATGATTCCTGTTGTCCATTGTTCTCCAGCCTTAGAACTTATCACATTAGGGATAGGGATGCTTCCATTAAAACAAACACAAGGAAACATAATGGAAATCACTAACACAATTAATTTCTCTGACAGCTAAAAAATGTGACCCACAGATGAGAAATTTTAGGTCCAAAAGGAGCCAGTTATCCTTTGACGAATTAAACCTGTCTGGAAATTCAAATTGCCCCAAGTACAAGGTCTGCTCAAGCCCATCCATCCGTCAGAATTTTCCATGTTTTGAGATGCAATCTGAAATGTTTCCCAGACTATAATGATGGAGGCCACGGGGGCCTTTTTCTTTCACTCTCTCACCTTAAAAGCAGTGATTGAAGTGCTATCAGTAGAACTGGAAATATTAACACAGCCCACAGAAAAGATGGGAAAGTGCAGAGCTTAAGATGAACAACTCAGTTGTGCTGGCATTTTATGAGATAGCCACTTTCTGAGAGATTATGTAGTCTGACTAAAATAACTTTTCAAAACCTAAATTTTAAAGACATCATCAATATGCTGCTTTGAAGAGCCAGAGGTGCTAAAGAGTCAAAAGCAGGTTCTAAACACATACCACATTATTATAAAATTAGATTTCAAAGCATTAGAAGAGTATCTGCTTCAGATTTTTGACACAACACTTCAAGTTATTTAAAGAGCTGGTGAGTTCCACACACTATGTATCTGTTCAGTGCATAGACTCTTATTCCTATTGCATAAAATCCTCTGTACTTGCCTGTCGTGATAACCCCTGAAAATAATGTTTACTAGCTTTACTGATAACTTCTAACTTAAAGACAACTTCAAACCACAAACACGGAGAAAATATAATTTCATTTTGTTAGCATTGACATGGAATATTACGAAGAATAGATATCATTCTCTGCTTTCCAGGAATGTGTTTATTGAGAACCTACTATGAGCTATTATATGACCCTCAACTTTTAAAGGGTCAATATACATATCTCCTTATTTGATGAATTCAAGTCATATGTTAGACTGTGGATTTCATAGAAAAAATAGACCCTGGGAGGGGTATGACTTGCTCTGATTACCTAGTAACACAGGGTGGGAGCCAGGAATACAAATGTGCAGGGTTCAGCTTTGCCTGACTACCACAGGTGTGCCTTGCTGCTTGCATGTTGAAATGCTCCACATTCAGAGAATTTGTAAATTAACTGCATTCTTAAATTCACTAGGTGGCGTTCCTCTTCTGAACTCTACAGTGACATCTGTCGTAACACAAATACACAGCTTAATTTTTTTTTTTACTTTGTAGTTGCCTTACATTGGAATTTCTTAAAATAACCACTCTGCACATGTGATGTCATTTTTTTAAATGTTAGATATAAAGGGAGTAAAAGCAAAACAGGCCTTGTTTAAGCTGGAATGGAGTTGTAACTATGAAGTAGCAGAACTTTTAGGCACTTTGATGTATTTCTCATGCCGTGAAGACTTTGTTCTCATTCATAGTAGAAAACAGACACTTGATAGCCATTATAAAGTAGATGATGGCAGGTGTAGTAAAAGTTTCTTAAGCACAATAAAGATCTAGCATTCTAATGCTACATTAGCAAGTAGTGCTTCCTTTGTTTTGCTGCAAATCTTTTAGATAAATAGCTCCATTATTTTAAATAACCAAAATAATGATTCCTTTAATTCCACTTAAATAAAAGGTACATGAAATTCTTAACACTCCAAAGCACCATAGTTATCCTGTGAATTGTCACAATAAATATATTAAAGAAACAAAAAAAAAACTAAAAAAAAGAAACAGGAATTTCTTCTCAAAATACATTTAAAAATCATCTGAAATGAAGTAGAGGGATGAGAAAATTCTGAGCAAATTTATCAACAATATGAACTATTAGTAATTTTATAAAGTTCATCATCTTTTGAACAAAGAGCATTTCCATATTTAACCAGTGAGTCCAAAGAGGACAGGAACACAAACAGCTGTGCATCCCCAGAACTTTATGGAGGTGATAAAACAAAGAAAAGGAAATCCACAGCCATGACTAACCCCACTGTACATTCAAAACAATGACCACACTCAAATTCATTAAGGAGCTGGAACAATAGATGACATTGAACCCCAACTTCTTTAATCCTCTTTTGTTTACTTGCAAATAATCCTTTAGTTTGCCCACAATATTACAATACTACAGTGATATGAACAATATTACTATTAGTAATCGACAGTACAAAAACCAGACAGGAAGACCTGTTGTGATTCAAAAGACCATCAAGGAAGCATTTCTAAATGTGCTGTATACTCTATATTCTCAAGCATGTATACTTTTTTAATTTCAGAAATGATGACCAAGAGTTTAACAATGCCTAATGATGAGGTTCTTTCCCAAAGAAAAATATCCTGTATACATAGGAAAAAGAGTTTTCAGGCGGTAAAATACCAATTTTGGACTGACAATGTTTCATCTTCCTTAAACTTACCAACTGCCAAACGGATGTTTTGTTTCGTTTTTTCCAAGTTTTCCAATTTGCCAAGTTTTAACCTGAAATACGTTTATACACTAAAGTCTGAGTAATTTAATTAAGAGAAACTTGGGCACAAAATAGACAGGGCTGTGAGATACATCTCTTTCCCTCATTTCAATACAAATAAATTACAGCAAACTTTGATTTAGCTGCCAGCAGAAACTTTCATTTTCCTGTTGGGGGAGACTCCCAGCAGCTGCACACAACTGCCACTGGATCACACAGATGCTGCTAAGAGGCGGTTGACCCCAAGCAAAAACTGAGTCCTGTGTTCCTAGCACTGGACGGAGTTGTTACCCTCCAACGACTTCCCAGACACTTGACAGAATGCCAAGCCGGCTCATCAGCTGTCACTGCCAGCCACGTTTAACTATTCTTGAACAACCAGCAGAAAAACAAACCACCACCAAAGTGTCCAACTAAATAGCAGTCAAATCTATTGTCTGACAAAAGACCCTCCCTCATGGAACCCTGCGATGTGTCACACCTGTACCTAGAGACTCGGCAGAGCTTGTTGCCAAGTAGACACGACGAACTGTGCACACATCATGCCCAGTGAAGGAATGACAAGGGAACTTTGAAAATCTCAATGCCGGTTGCTGACAATGCTACACATCAAGAATGGAACAATTCCTACCTGGAGCCCTCTCCGTCTTAGAATGCTGGACTCATCCATCTCCCCCTCTGCTTTCTCTGAGCCTCTCACCACACTCTAGCCATGCTGTGCTACCTCTAGTTGGGCACGCTAATTCAGAGCCCCGCAGCTGCTGAACACTTACATCACGCTCTTGCTGATTGGCGCCCGCAGTCAGCTGGTCCCGCTTAGTTATTCACTCCAGCAACTTCGGAGATCACGGATGCTTGCAGTTGGAGGGAGAAAGCAGCAAGTGGGCTCCAACACCTAATGCACATATCCAGGCAGGCAGCAGCTTTTGTAACCAGGCTTTCCACTCTGATGGAAAATTCTGGGATCCCTGCTTTTTTTCTTCTTCTTTTTTTCTTTTGCTCTTCTTGGAAAAGCTGACTGTGGCATTCCAGGCAAACAGTAAATGGCTTTCAGCGGTGGCTCTGGGTCAAGTCCCTTCTGAAGCAAGTATAAGGTCAAAGTGGCTAAGTAAATCAGCGGTGACAGACACCTCAGTAAAAGACAGCTCCTGATTGGGATGGTGAAAACCCAGGGCACAGCTGGCCAGTCAAGCAGCGCCTCTCTGCCTGGCGCTCATCTTTTCTGAAGGCATTAAAGAAAACGAAATGTAGCAGAACACACACACTTGCCTGAAAACCTGAAAACCAGGGCTAGGACGGCTGCTTCCGGTCAGCCTCCCAGGAACTCTTCACACCTCTGGAGTGAAAGGCCTGATCATTTACATAAATACCTCACCAGTCAATCTCTAGCCCTCACACAGAAACAGCTTAGAATTTAATTTCCCTCATGAAAAAAACTTAGTTCTGTTGATAACTGACCAAAATGTAAAAGGGGGACAAGAAATTCTAAGAGCCATCATGGGTTGGACTATTAAACTATTTATAGTCTATAAGCAGGGAAAAAAAAAAGATTCCCATCATGTGCAATTTCACAGTCTGTTTCAGCTTGTTTACTCCGCTCATCCTCATCTTATTTCAATTCAAAGCAACCAAGAGATGAATATTAAGTTTTCATTACTGGCATGGCAGAAAAGTAACAATATATGGTATTACCAATTTATACTAAATTATTCCCTCTGGTGGCTAAAGATATTTAAATTGAGAGAATGGTTTTGTCCTGGGAGACACAAGGACTATCCACAGTTTGAGAACTGAGTTCTCCTTCACTCTAGCCATTAAACAAATCCGATTTGTTTGTTTGTTTGTTTTTTAAAGAAAGGTAGTCAGAAAAGCAGGCAGACGCTTTAAAAACAAAACAAAACAAAAAAGTAATTTCTGGATTTTTAGGTAATCCAGATATCCAGAGCTTTCTAAATATGAGGGAGGAGAAGGAAGTGGCTGGTGGGTCCCTATCCATTCACCAGCTATTCCACTGGTTTTCTATTCCTTTCTGGCTGTCAGCATACTATTAGGATCACGATCAATTGATTAGATTATGTCATTAAAAATAGCTCAGGGATTTATAAATCTAACCACTGAGGAAAACTGAATGCATGTTGTGTTCCCAGTCTTCGCATATGTCTCCAGACACAGAAAGAGCATCTCTGTCAAGACATGCCACCCCAGCAGAAGAATCAACGAGAAGGGTGCTTTTCCTCTTAAGTGTGTTCACTTGATGTCGCTTCAGCAGAAAGCCCTGGAGAGTTGTGAGCTCTCATTTATATGTAGGGAAGAAGTGCCATCTCTTAGGGAGGAAAAACAACAAAGAAACAAACAAACAAAACCGGTCACTGCGCATATCAAGGTGCACCCAGAGGTTCTAGCACCAATGGTAATTTTAAAACAGATTCTGAAAAAAAGTAAAACTGTGTTTAAACTCAAGTGCCAAAAAGAAGAAAAGAGCAGAAGGAGGAGGGGGAACCAGAGGTGAAGGGGAAGGGGGAGGATAGGAGGCAGGCGGGGAAGGAGAGGAAGGAGGGGGAGGAGGAAGGGGAAGAAAGCCAGCCAGCCAAAGAGGGAGAACAAAATAAGCTTGCTCTCCGTGAGCCCTCTGCAAAGCTGCTGGAAGATTCCCATCCTTCTCAAGCCCACCTGCACTTCAACTTTTCCTGAAAAGTGAAGACCTTTCTCTCCAACAAAACAAAGGGAATGGCAAGTGCCTTCCCTTTTCTCTCAAGTCACCCACTGAGAGAGGAGCAGAGAAAGTGCCCTGAATTCCAAGAGCACTCTTAGACAAATCCTTGGCAGCAAGAAGGCCAAGTCTGCCAACTCCAGAGTCACTGCTGTCTGTCCACAAAGGTGGAAAAAGTTCCACCTGGTTTGTTTGTTTGTTGTTTGTTTGTTTTTGGTGGGGGGAACTTCACCCCCAAAGCTCACCTTTTAAAAGCAAAAGCAACCAGGGTGTTCTTACTTCTGCTTCTACTCTGAGAACTATGATGTTCCTCATGCTGATACTCCTAGAAAAAGTAGGGTCTGGTAGAGAACCAGGTTCCCACTGGACAGAGAGAAGGGAAAATGCTTTTTGCCTTGAAATAAAGCTCACAGGTTGCCAAGAGGAAAAAATATGAAAAAGCGTAGAGAGCGCAGAAGCCTCTTTTCTGTGACCAATGGCAAAAGCTAGTTGGCAGTGCTTTCAGAAGAGATTTCCAGGACACGAAAGTTGCTGAGCTGCATCCCAGAGAAGTGAATCCGGACTTGCTTGGCATGTGGAAGTGACAAAAAAGAATTTGGCTGAGGACAAAAAGTACGTTTCTCAACAAAGGAATATTCTGAGATAAAATCTAGGTTAGTATTCCACCATTAACTAAGTCTAAGATGAGGATTATGACCATCACGCCATCAAATCTAGTATGAAAAAATATCGATTACCTGTCAAAATGTATCACTTTGAGAAGTGATACACATACATTTTAAAGAAATAAAACCAGCCAGAGGCAAAAACATTTGGGACAAAAATGAAAGGCTGCTGAAAAATAACATCAAGCAATAATGGCTTAGCAGAGGGAATAGTAAAAGGAAAATTGCTACATTTACCCTTTGCCATATATTTTCTCATCAAGATAAGCCATGTGTTAAAATGCAATAAAAACTTCAAATGATGACACTATTCACAGGTAATAATTGGGATCTACACTAATTTCCATTAATAAACTCATTTTCCTGCGATTTTATACCATCATGGAATATGTTCACAATATTGTGAGTCAATTCACAAAGTACTATCCTCAAGGTGTATTGCTTGTACACATGTATCCATAAATAAAATCTGGTGGGCTTTGTCATTAATTGTAATCTAAAGCCAGAGACTTTGTGGTATTTGATTTGAAATATTATTTGTACAGATATATCACATGCAGATGTATTATAAGGCATAATTTACTTCATGGAATACTCAGAATCAGTGGTCACTATGAAAACAGGTCAAATTTCAGTTTTTAATAATTATTGAAATTAAATGGTTCACAGGAATAAAAGTTAACTCCAAATCCTGACTGAGAAAATTCAGGGGGAGGGCTGGAGCAGTGACTCTGTGGTTAGAGTGCTTGCTTGGCATGCCCAAGGACACAGGTTCAAACCCCAGTCCCACATACACTAAGTGTTGGAGAAACTAAGACCAGATGAATAAATACATAAAATTGATTCTCTCTTTCTCTCTCTAAAAAAAATCTACCTATATAGATATATAGATATATAAATCAGGGGGGAACTGGAGCGGTGGCTTCAGCAGTTGAGGTACTTGCCTGGCATGTTCAAGGTCCTGAGTTCAACCCCTAGCACCACATACACAACTAAGTGTTAGAGCAACGAAGGCCAGATGAAAAACTAAATAAAATTGTTTCTCTCTCTCTCTCTCTCTCTCACTGCCCTCTCTCTTAAAAAAAAAAAATCAGGGGGAACTAGCATTCGGTTGCACACATTTTCACAAAGTGGTAAATGGAGATTTTGTAAGCACTGGCATCTTTCACATACTTAAAAACAAGTTTCATGCCTTCACTGACTCAAGTCTGCATTCCTAACTAACCACCATGCTCTCCTGCCTCTTGGTATTTAAACAGAGGACTGGAAAATACTTCCAAAATGTAAGAAAAAACATAAAAGTCACCAGATTCTTTAGCTCCTTAAGAAAAATTACCATATCAGAAAGAACACTTGAAAATCCCAGATCGGTGGGCCCTACGCTTCTAAGAGGGAAAAGGAGCTGAATCTCAGCTATATCAGCAGGGAAGCTATAGTTCCCTGGGCAGGAAGGGATAAAGGAAGAGGGCTAGCAGGAGACAACTCAGAGGACAGGGCCTTGACTTTCTTCTTAGCCCTCTCTGGGTTTCCACTTGAGTCTGAACAACTCTCCAGTCTCCAGACATGTTCTGAATCACACAGCTCCAAATACAACCCATATTTACTCACAAGCAAGTGAATTCCACAAAGCCAGGGGCACCCTCTCATTTGTGCCAGGCATAACACACCTCCGTGTTAAACTATGGGGGTTTGGGAAGCTCTTCAATTTCTAGTCTGATACCTTGTCTGGAATTTACCACCAAAGGCAGCGCCTAGAATCACTCTTTCCTCTTAGGTGAGATGACTTAGGGCAAGGCTGCTCACCCTGTTCTGTGCAATGCTGGGAAGAAGAAAGAGGGAAACCCCAGTCCTGACTCCTAGCTTCATTTCCAGAAGCCCTGCCACCCTGGCCTACTTAGAGTTACCCTGCACAGATCCAGTCCCCATTCAGGTCCTGCCAGTGAGCAGTCTGGTAGCCTAGGGCAAGTCCTTCACCTTCCCTGAACTTGGGTTTCTCATATGCAAAATAAAGATAGGATTCTATGCCTATACGATCAGAAAGCTAGGGAAGGGAGGAAGAGGTGGCCTGCTGGGAAATGGGGAAGTGCCCCTCAATGTGGACACCTCGTCCTCCCTATTATTGCGCAGCCCCAAGTCCCACCTCTCCTTCATCATCACCTCCCACAGCAACTCCTCCCACTGGCCATAAGCCACCTCCCCAGCTTCCAGGCTCCTTCCTCCTTCCCAGGAACATGCTCAGGGCTGAGGAGGGGACCAAAGGTTCCCTTCATTCCCTACTCATCACCAGAGACTCTCCCAAGTGGAAAAGTAGAGCTCTGGGACCAGTGAGGAGCTGAAGCTTCTATGCCCAGAACACACTCTAATGTTAACTCTGAGACAACAATACAGTAGCTACTTGGCTGAGGGTAATACTATTAATACCACAATATTACACGATTATTGCCTAATATCATTACAGCCAAATCTTCAGAAATATTTACTATTTAGTAAAGTAACACACAAGTGAACCAGATATATTAGTATACAGGTGTCATCAATGCTCAAAAAGAAAAGGACACCCGGAAACAAGTTCCAGTCTGTCTAAAGTACTAGGAGATATTCCACTCATGAACAGACAGTGAAACCACAAATTATCCTTTCCATGTTTTAAAAAAAAGTTATTTGAAATGTTAGAAATCTTAGAGTACTAACTTCGAAGGACAGCAGAAGTAAAGAAACAGAAGTTCATACTGTAAGTATCTTTTTCTTCTCTAAGCCAGAGATGGTGGCACACACCTGTAATTCTAGTGGCTCAGGACACTTAGGCAAGAGGATCCCAAGTTCAAAACCAGCCTTAGCAACTTAGGGAGACCCTGTCTCAAAATAAAAAATAAGAAGGGCTGAGGATGTGACTCAGTATTTAAGTGCCCCTGGGTCCAATCCCTAACACACACACACAGAGAGAGAGAGAGAGAGAGAGAGAAAGAAAAAGATTTTAAACCAATTGGGGAGGAGGCTAAAACAAAGGGCAGGCTGCTTCCCAGGGAGAGACAAAAATCTTCCTTACTCAAAAGGAAAGAGAAGACCAGATACACTCCCATTGACAATGCACCAGAATCTGGACTCATCCAAAGAGTAGCATTTTCTAAAATATATTTCATTTAGCAAAAATTGCAGGTGGGGTCAGTAGCAAGCATATGCCTACAAAATATGCTGCATCCCACGCTTCTTGCTTTTAGCTCCACTTCCCATCCTCCTGCAGTCTGAAGACTTCTAAAATGTATGCAGTTGGTGATTTCTGCTATGTAACATGCATGATTTCACTTAAGGCTTTTCACAAGAAAGCTATATTGTCTTGACGTTCACATCACCTTTTTTTATCTAATTATTTCTGGCATATTAGCCATCAAATCACTACTGACACGATGACAGGAATCATAGTATTGAAAAAATTACATCCTAGGAGGAAATAATAAAATATAAATCACATACATAATTTTCTTTTGAACGTTTTAACAATGACACCCTCATATACATATGAAATATAGCAGACTATCCTCATAAATGCCCTGACATCAATCACAGCGGGAAAATATTCTCTACTTTGTGAACACACAAATCCAACAAAATATAGCATTTCTAATAAAACTGGGTAATACAACTTCATTTTTTCCCTAAGAGAGCATTTACGGAGATCTGACAATTGGAAATAGCACCAGTATTTTTTTTCCCAATTATGTCCTTTCATGTCTAAACAACACACAGCTAACTCTGGGACCATGAACTAATATTTAACAAAATTCCACATTTCATGATAATGTAGAGATATGGGAACAGATGAGTAAAGTGATATTGATAGTGTTGTCACTATAGGATGCCTAACAATTGCACAAGCTTTAGAAATTCAAAAGTTCACGCATTGGTAATAGTACTACTGGAATCGACTAAGTATTTTAAAAGTTTCTAAAACAGACATTCCAAAAATAATTACCAAATGGCATGATGCACCTGGAGATTAAACATAAGATCTAAAAACAATTTGTACTGTGTCCCCTATATTATTCCTTATAAACGTAATTTCAGACTATATTTATACATACTAAACATTTTTTAAATCCTACAATAAGAAGAGGTTGAGTTCTAGGTTAAATGTATTGTTACCTAGCTAAACTGCTGGAAAAAAACAGTAAATACCAAATAGGAAGAAATCTGCAAAATTTTCTAAGAAGAAAAAGCAAGTCTGTTACGTTAGAACCTAAAACCCAATTAAGGTTCCCTTTCCCTGGCACAGCAATAAATAAATGAATTTAAATTCTCCAAATTCTTAAGGCACAATTGACCAAAGACAAACATGATAAAGTGAAGATGGGATTCCACACACAAACTAATCAAGCTTCTTTCCCTATCCAGGCTTGTGTAACCACATGTATCACAGCACAGATCTGAATAACCTTGAGCAAGATGATTTTTATAAAACCCAAATTTAAGATGTGTCTTCAGCCTTAGCCTACTTAGAAGAATCTGGTACAATTAATTCTAAAGTTGTGACATGAGCCTCATTCTGATCTTGTTTGCATTATGCACACCTGGCCAAGCACTTCAACGATTCCTCTACAAATACCGAGGAGCCAAAGAGGTCCGGGATGTGTACATATAAATGATTTTTAAAGAATAACTAGATTTCTTTCAGGCAGAAATGCAGAAATGGGGGCTGGAGTGGTGGCTCAGTGGTAACGGTGCTTGCCTGGCATGCACAAGGACCCAGGTTGGATCCCCAGTACTATGTACACAACTAAGCATCAGAGCAATGAAAACCAGATGAAAAACCAAATAAGAATCGGTTCTCTTTCTCTCTCTCATTGTCCCTCTAAGAAAAAAACATGCAGAAATGTACGAGTTCCCCCTGAATTTTATCATTCCATTATGCCCCTCATTTCTTGGACTTTCTATCATCCTGCACCAATATGCCTCCACTTCAGACAAAGGGAGAAATGAGGCTTCCACCTGCCAACTAGGTGACGGCTGGAAAAGAACTCCTTGGGACTCTATCATACAGCACAGTAAGCAATGTGTGTCCCACTTCTCTTCTTATATTAACTCTGTCTTCTGGCTTCACTTAAATGTACTCTTCTGAGAAACACAGAATGGAATCCAGATTCTACATCATTAATCCTCATCAGTTTCTTGTGAAGTAGAAAGCGAAGAGACTGGTTCAATTTACCAATGAGGAAAGTGAGAGGATGAGGTTAAAAGAAGAGCCCAAGGTCATGAAAACAGTAAAAAGGCAGAGCTAACAAGAGAATTCAGGTTTCTCAAGCCAGAGCACAAGACACACACAGTTGCCACACTCCAAATTACTTCCTTTTCCTCCTCCATCCCAGCAGGACTCCAAAAGCAACTCAAGGGCAAGGATTGCCCTGGATAACTCCCAAATAGATACCCATACAAATAAAAAACCAAATGTGTGCATATCCACACATTGATATGCAGAGAGAGGAGAAATAAGCATTCAGTGACGATCAATGCAAGGACATATACATGGGAAAAAGTCACATTAAGCACTACCTGAGGACACCACACGTATTTATATCTGTCTAGACGAGCAAGAAGATATAGAAAACAGTGCTTAAATTACAAGGGCAGAGTCCACAGCCGAATCTGTTCTGGTTTACACTGTGGCTCAATTTCTCTCTGTCCTATAAAAACACACTGTCATGCATCAATACTCAGAATACCTTATGATTTGGGGGTCGTGTTATAATTTTAGTCTAGGGTTATTCCCTAAGACATCAATGAATAGCATGTCTTTCTGTTTTGCCTTTCTCCATCTCTTAGCTCAAAAGAAATAAATACTGGTTTAGTTTCTTAATAACATTTAAAAATTATTAATGTAATAGATATCTATTGCAGAACACCTGGTATATACAAGACTGCCATGAAATCATATCTAATTTTAATGAGCAATGATGTATGACCCTTATTTTTGTAATGCACCAATATATACACTCACTTTTACAAAAGCAGGGCTTGGGAATACCTATTAAAAGCTGTCCTTACAATCTCTCTTAAGTAAAACCAAAGGATGGCTTTCTTTGTCCAAAATCAGTTTACAAAGATCTTCCCAAAGAATGACAGTAAATGTTAAAAAAATTTGATCCATTTGGCAACTGATTTAATTTCTTAGATTTATCTTCTCTCTACTCTTTATATAAGAATTCAAGAGAAATTCGAGCACATTATCATTAAAAGTCAAGAAAATCTATCTCAAGTTTTACACACTGATATAAAGTCACTATGTTCTGTTTGAAATTCCCAGCTCATTCATTTATATTCATTAATCTTAATGATATCATTAATGCATAATGTGGTTCACAGAAACTAATTGTATTTTGCCAGAATCAAACATTAACAATTATGCCTCCCATTATCACCTAATAAAGTAAAAAATAAAATTTAAAAAGTCTCAGGCATGCCAGTGAATATTTTGATATGGTAACTGATTTGCATTTTTAATGCTACAATAAATTGGCCAGATTATCATCAATTAGATAAATTAATATTCTCTAATACGATGGGGAATTACTCTGTTAGAAACTGATACTTTCCACTCACTTCCCTGAGCATTATTGAATCCAAGCTTAGTCCTCCTTGGTCCCCTTATCTAAAGCTGGCTTTTGTGACTCAAGCTAATACCACCCAATAGAACATACTCCTCTTTAATTTTATATACTTATCAGTGCTTTAAGAAAAGACAGGAGATTAGGGGATCTATGCTCTTCAAGTAAAGGAGAAATATCTTCTTGGGCAATGAAAATTCCTGAGTCAGAAGTGCATGAATCGATTTGTTTAAATTGTTGTATTGCTATTTTTTTATCCCCTTAATTCAAAAACCAATCCCTAAGTATCAACTGAGTCAGGTATTATAGTAGTTGCTGAGAACAGAAAGAAGGAAACTTGGGTCCCACAGTCCCAAGACACATGAATAAATAAAGACAGAAAAATAAGTACCAACAGGGCCAGAAGAAGCTGGGATGCTGAGGTATGGAGGTGGGGGTAACTCAGGGGTGGGCTGAGAGGGAGGGAGAGTTTGGACGAAGAGGTAAACAGAGTGCAATACAAGGCTCCCTAGTTCATCTGCACATAAGGAGGAGGATCTTCCATTAGTACCCAAAACTAAGGCCACACCCAGACCAACTGAATCACAATTTCAAGTGGAAGAGTGTGAGCCCCAGGAATCAACAGTTCTGAAGCTCCCCAGGTGATTCCAACATGCAGACAAATCAGGGCACACTGGCTACTGGATAAGGACCTGGGATGTCTCATTGGGGCAGAAGGGACGGGAGGAAAGCAAGCCATGCCTCCTGCAGAGGCATACACAGGGAGGGGAAGGATGGCAGACATGTGAGGACAGGACAGCGTGGGGCTGGCTCCTAAATCCACTCTCTCCAACCACAAGCTATTCTGAACTCTGATATCTGTTCAGGATCCCCAAAATCAGAGTCCACAAATCCTGTACTCTTCTCGCTTCCCAAATTTGCAGAGTGTCATCTCCTTCTACTCTTGACATTCTTATGTATTTATTTTAAATACTTAAAAGACTTATACTAGGGACTCCTACTACTATACTCATATAATCTTTTCTGTAAGTGATTATAAAACTTGAGAATAGGGGAGAGGAACAGAGGCAAACAAAGAGAAGTGGAAGGAAAAAAAAAAAAACCTTTGACCCCAATGGGTTAAAAGAATGTGACTTTAATCTCCTCTTAACAAAGATCATCATTGTTATGGTAAGACCGGGCACTCTGAGCACAACCTTAAAGACTTGGAGTTCAATGAACTGGTTAAATCTGATCTGTCTTGCCCCTACTAAATATATTCTGTGGCTCAATTATTAAAAGCAAACAAGATCCTTCATCTGTTCCTTCCCTAGATTTCTCCACTGCCACCTGAACTCTGGTGAATTCATACCTCACCTGACAACCTTGAAAATCCATCATGGCTCTCCTCTGAGACAGCAAGTAAGGACATTTGTGAGAAGCCTGTTAATTGTATTCTTTAACTGTCCTCTAAAGAAAACTAGATGCAATGGGATGTATATATCATGACTGTTTTACCTACAGACAAAACTAATAGAGTAAATCTTATCCCACTTCATAAAGCAATATACAGAGATCCTTTACCTTAACTTACCAGAAAAAAAAAATGCAGAGTTCTTTGGGGGGAAGGGAATATAATGAAATCCTAATTAGTTGACTAGAAAGCAAGATTTTTTACAAAGTCCTTATCTGTCTTCTGAAATACATGTTTTAAAAGTATGCTACTGGGGCTGGAGTGGTGGCTCGGTGGTTACAGCACTTGCCTGGCATGCATGAGGACACGAGTTCAAACCCCAGCACCATGTACACAACAGAGTGTTGGAGCACCAAAAGTCACATGAAAAACTAAATAAAGGGCTGGAGCAGTGGCTCAGAGGTTACAGCACTTGCCTGGTAAGGCGCTTGCCCAGCATGCACAAGCACCCTCGTACACAACTAAGTGTCAGAGCAACGAAATTCATGTGAAAAACTTAATAAAAATTGGTTCTTTCTCTTTCTCTCTTTACAAAAAATAGAAGTATGCTACTAACTTTACTACTCAGTTTTCAGAGATGATACTTGTATCAAATCAAATATTACTTCCTTTGCATGCTTCCAAAGAAGCATCTAGCATCTTTAACCATTTTTTTAGTATTAAACCATAGCTAATTTACTGTCAACATGGAGTTGTTTATTTAGCTCTGGTGTTTAATTGCACCTACAATGAGTTGTTGATAATACATTCCAGAAACATGTAGTATGTCCCTTTGTTAATTTTTTTTTTAAAAGTTACTGGAAGGAATTACTCCAGCTGAAGTATGTACCATTTTTCTGACCATAATTCAAATACATAAACTAGGATGCCAAAAGGTCTTCTGTACATTATTCCCTGCAATTTTAAATGCTATCAAGATTAACAGTATTTTCTTACCTGTAGCTGATCTAAAGCCAACTATTACAGAAATAAAACTCCATATGCCATCATAAAGCATTTTAATTTTGAGCAGTCTATTAGCCTTTAAAAAAAAAGTTCCTGATAGTTTTTTTACAGGACAATTAGTTTTATATACTTGTTTTTTTTTCCCAGTTGACTTAGTAAATCACCTTGCACATAGGGCAAAGCTTTCTCTCACGTGCATTATGGATGCTTTTTTTTTAATACATCACCATTTTTATGTCTATGGATTGCAAAGGAGATTTGCCAAAGCACCACCTAGTGGAATAAATACTACTTGCATCAGAATACTGCCTGGTTCTCTCCCAGCTTTTTTGTTTTTTTGTTTTGTTTTGTTTTTTTTAATTGTAAGAATGGAAAAGATTCCCATTTTATTTTTTTATTGAGAAGTTGTGTTTTTGTACAATCATAAATGCATATGTAGTAACAATATGATATGACTTTGATCCTAATCCAGAATCACCCCCATATCACACCCCACACCCCCAGTCTCTTGACTCTTCCAGTTTTTTTCTAAAAAATTATCTGAGTTAGTGGAGAGGAGAGATCAGTGAAAGTCTTCCTCAGAAGATAATCAAATGACAAATGCAGAGCCTGTCCAGTCAGAGGTCATGTGGAAGGTGATGTTCTGAATCGGGAGTCTGGCTTCTTTTACATATCTATAGCTGCTTAACCAAATGTATGATACCCGCGTGAGGGAAAAAACTGCTTGAGGCCAGGAAGAAATGGATTACCTCCCTCCCACGCTATGACCCAAAAGTAGCTCACCATCTTTAAAAAGGCGTAGTAGCCAATTCTTAGCCGTTCCCAAATGCCACAATATTAAGGAGGTACATGATGATCATAAACAAGAATCTTGATTTCAAAATTTGTTAGTAAGCCAGGTAACATGACAAAACTCTGAAAAACACCCCAGGATACTCCATCACTGAGGGTGAGAAGTGAGATGGTGTCAGGTGAACAACACTGCCGGCTCCTGGAAAGGTGACCCTGGAGAAGCTTTTCAATCATTTCAAACCCACGGATCTGGGACCAGAAGGTGGAGAGAGAATTCACACTCTTCCTCCTCGCTTTCCACATTGACAGATAAGGAGGACAACTGAAGGCCTTCTCAGACTCTACATGGTGTTCACCATGCCTTTCAACAAAACCCTCAATTCTGAAAGCAGTGCAAGACTGCAGCATTCAACGATTCATTTCATCTCTCCATCAGACTGTCAGATTTGTATCTAACATTTCTTCTTTATGAAATATTGCTTAGCACAGACACATTTTCTATTTCCAGCTATCAGAAATGTTTAAATTCTAGATTCAGAACCAGAATCTCCCATTTCTTCACTGTAGGTGAAATACCCACCTAATGCCATTCAATACAGAAGGTTTTGGGTTTGGTTAGGCTTAGCTGGTTTGTCTGTTCTGTAGTGCTGGGGATTAAATCCAAAACCTTGTACATGCTAGCTGGGAACCCTACCATCGAGCTATACCCTCAGTCCCACTTAGCAGTTTCATAAAGCTAACAGTCGAGTATCAATCTCCTACTTCTTCCAGTTGGATAATTTATAAGCAGAAACACATGGCAAGGCTACAAGACTCAGAGACCTTTTTTTCAGAAGCAGGGCATCTATCTTTCCTTTAGCAGAGAGATATGGCCTAAAAGCACAAGTCCGGCAAGCAAGCTACTGGAATCTATTCCCAGCTCTTCCACTTAGCTCCTGAATACCCTTGGGAAAGTCATTTAATAAATTGGTTCCTTTAATTTGTCTTAGTGTCCTTTAGGGAAAAAAATACATTTGCTGATATTTTTTTTTTACCTCCAATATTTTAGATTCAAATTTTTCAAATCTACCCAAAGTTTGGAAGAGTAGAACAATAAATAATGCTTAAACCTTTTCACCCAGATATTCACAATTACAAATATTTCTCTACAACATTTTTGCTATCAATATTTGTGAAAATTAATTCCACACAAAAATAGCTTTTTTAGCTTAAGTCTTGAGATGAAAAGCTTCCTATAAGAAGCCGATAAAAAGTCAATAAATATATATGGAACAAATATCCTAAGAATACTTTGCTAGGAATTAGATTTCATCAAAAATGGTTAAAATGTAAAAGTGTTCCCATTAATTTCCCAGGCAGCACTTCACAAAGGATGGTCCACCTTAGCTCAACCTGGAATCACCCATTTCAGAGATGAAACCGGAATGTAACGACCCTTCATTTCGGAGATGTGTCAACGGAGTCCCAGCGATAATGCTGCTTATCAGCACTAATTTTTATCCACTATAAATAATAAGCTTCTCTACTACAAGAGAGGTTGGGACTTCGGAGGAAGAGTACAGAATAGAGGAGGCAGTGGCAGCCAAGCATGGTCAAGGGCAGCTGCTCCCCACACCCACAGACATTCCCCCGCAGTGACACAGTATTCTGAGCTCCAAGGGCAGCGTGGCAGAGCTGCCCTTCAGAGCAAACCACAGGCTTCTATTCCAAAACTCTCAGAGCTCCCCTTGCCCCCCTCTGTCCGACATGCTCCTAATTTCAAAGGTCTGACTCGCTTCCTCTGTTGCAAGCGTTTCTATTTTCCTCTTTATATATTATGCTGTTGATGTTTCTTCTGACTACTCAGGAAAGCCAGTTTCTTTCAGAGTAAAGATTTGACCATGGAAAAGGAGGTGCTAGGGCATGTGGCTTTGCAAGATAACCCCCCTCTCCAGGCAAACAGACTGGCCCCTCCTGAGGATAGATGATGCTAGGTGTATGTTTCTGAGCCATACTTAAAGGTTTGGGGTTAGAGATGAGATTTCCTCTGCTCGTTGGGTTCTGCTCAAGAATTACAAAGGCTTTTATTCATAAAATCATTTTTGAAATCCTTGAATCAATAAGAATAATTGAGCAGAGGAATACTAATTTTCAGTAATACATTTTCTATTGACTGTTTCCCTGGCATACTTCCTGGTCTGGTGGGACTCCATGGCCAGCTCTGTACCCATGGGCTGTATCATAATGGTACTCATCAACGGTGTTCTAGTACATAAGATCACAACATCATCCAGTGAGCCCCACCAGCCTTTCATTACACTATTTGCTGTTCTCTGACTCCTGACCACGGCCTGAAACTGTGGCTAAAAGCAGCAGTTTACAGCCAGCCGTCAATTGCTTCATTGGTAAAATTAGAGGACTCGTGAACTCCTCTGTAAAATAATTTGAGATGCTTTGATAAATGATAGCCAAGGTACACAGTTCCAGTATTGATTTCTAAAGTCACCAGCTTCTCTGTCAGTCCCTGTTGCATTTGCAGCTATCTTTTTAATATCTTTCCTGCTTTCTGAGAAAAGTGTCCAAAAACCTGACAGGCACCATTATTTAAAGAGTGCGCGATGCCTTCATCATTTGAGAGTTACCAGTCCTTTCAATTCCTTTTCCGGTGTCCATTTGCCCCATTACATATGAGTGCACTAGCCCCGACAGATGGCTAAATCAAGATGTTCACCAGATGACACTTCCTTGACATGACCAACTACTGAAACACTTAGGACAACAGATGTGAACCTACCCAGGATGTATTATATGTTCTAGCAAGACATCAGAAATACTCTGAGGCTTTCCCAAGCTCTGAAATGCATCCAATTTATTTGAATAAACACACAGAAAAGTGGCAAAGAGAAAGGATTACAGAGGGACAAAGAATCTATTTTCCAACATCTCCTAAATCATTTCCTCGGTTAAGTTCTAACGTGTTTAGACAAGTTTTTCTCTTAAGTATTTATTCCTTGTGTTGGAAACACATTCATGTGCCAAGGAGATCACTGCTTTTGATTTTTCACTCCCACTCTAAAACAGCATCACTAAAAAAGCCCAGAGTGGTGGTGCAGGGTAATACATAATCTTCACTAATTCTCAAACAAGCAAGCTGCATGTGGCCATAAACTGTTTACTCACTGCCACAGCCAAGCTGGGATTCCTCTGCAGCAGAGCCAGGGGCAGCAGAGCATTACTGACATCTCTCTCTCTCCAGTGCTCAGACACCAACTGGGAGGGAGCCCAAGTGGCTGCACAGAGAGGCCAATAGGCACCACTTCTGCCTGGCAGAATCTGGGCCTCTGCCTAGCACTTGGCCCTCCTTTACTCCAGAAAGCTGTCACCTGGAAAGCCCCCAGTGATCATTTTCCTGCAAACAGTTACACACAGAACAGAGGAGCTGGGCACACAGTCCTTCTGAAAATCAAGACCAGCGTCACCACTGCTGCTGCTTGCACCAGACAGTCTTCCAGGGGGCACAGAATAACCTGTTGCATCCCAGTTAGCTATCTCCCATTTCTTCTCAAGTTCAGCCACACATTTGTATTAAGATCTCTGCATATGGCAGACACTCTACCATGCTCATTAAAGAACTGTGAATTTGGAGAAAGAATTGAAGAGCAGAGGGGACAGCAGCCCTTCTAGAACCACCAACTGGTTGTACCCAATACCAGCAACGTCAAAGAAGGAGACAGGAAGCCCAGATGCACAGCTGCTGGTGACAACGGATGCTGTGGGAGCTCTCCCATCCATGTTTATGGTCATGTTAGTTCATTACTTACTTGTCCATCAAATCCATTTCCCTTTATTTCTGGACACAGAGCTAGATAGAACACGTTTCCCAGGGTCTCTTGCAGTTGGGTGTAGTCATGAGATTGAATCTAGACAATGAAATCCGGGCCAATGTGTGCCATTCCTCACGATCTAGCACAGTAATACTTCCCATGCAATCCTGTCCCTTTACATCCCCCATATGTCATCCAGGTACTGACGCCAAAGGGCCTGCAGAAGCAACATAAAGATGGAGGAACGTCTGTCACTCTGAGTCCCTGAATGATGACTGTGTGGAACTCAGCACAGCAGCAGCCAGCAGGCGTGCGGATGTCCACCTTTATAGTGTTAGGCCAGCAAGAACTGAGTGTGATCAGTAATGGCAGCTAGCATTTCTTTAGTACAACCCAGCGAATGCCAAGTCACCATGACTAAACCCTGGGAGAAGACTCACCAATAAATACAAATCCCATTGCTACTAAAACTCATGGTGCCCGCACATTCTCACAGCAGACCGCAGACCGGTCGGTCAGGACTTTAAAGCTGCGTGGGAGTCCACTCTCTGAGGACTGCTCAGACAATTTATACCCTGGTGTTTCCACGTGAAGACATACTACGTGAGCTACTGAGAGATCTTCAGACAGTTCAAAGACAAGGTTCAAACCGTATATAAATTTTTTTGGTGGTATAGATTTTAATTGTTATAGTAGATTTTTTTTTCCTGGAACAACTGACAAGGAACAAATATTTCTTTCTCTTTCTCTCTTAAATTTGACACAGGGTCTCATTAGGTTGCCAAGGCTGGCCTTGAATTTGCAATTCTCCTGCCCTGATTACAGGTGTGCAAAACCACGCCTCATACAACACGGAGTCAGTTTTTGTTGTTGTTGTTTTGTTTTGTTTTTGTGGTACTGGAGATTGAACCCAGGGCCTCACACATGCTAGGCAAGCACTCTACCACTGAGCTACGTGCCCCCAGTTTTTATTTTATACCATTCTTGGCATTTTCTAGTACTGTATTACTTTTTATAAAAATGTCAGCATAGGTAGCAAACTCGTTTTTTTTTCCATACACCCCCGTATTTAAAAAAAAAATGTTACCATGAAAATGTAAATCAGCAGCAATGAAGGAAGAATCATGTCAGCAAAATGACTGAGCTTGCCCTCCTCCCAGGCAGACTGTTTCCCCAAGAGGATGCTGTGTGTGAGGTTACCATTGATCAACTGCAAATCACAACCTTACAGTTCTGAATTTGTACTGGTGCCATCGGTAACCATTAAAGCTTCCCTGTGGCTTATTAGAAAAGGAACACGTAGCAAGAACATTTCTGATTAGCGATCACCGTAGAAATGTCTAAAGAGCCTGCTCAGTGTAAGTTTTCTTCCAGTTGAATTACATGCCGTTCCCTCTGAGTCCAAAGCCATTTGTCTACACACAACATCTGGTGGTAAGGGGAGGGGGAAACTTCTGTTTCAAACTATAAGAAAGGCACGAAGAACAAAAAGCCCCAAAAGGGGACACAGACACGTTGGCACAAAAGCACAGTTTAGAGGGTCTTTAGTTATAGAAGCTCTTTCCTAATCCTGGGAGAGATTTTAGGCCTCATTTTAAAAGTATCCTTCAAAATAGAAATACCTCTTCAACCTGCACAGTTCCCAATAAAGTACAAAAATGTTTCTTAGAATTCAGGTCTGGCTCATCTCTGCTGCTTGAGTTTCAATTCCATGGCGGCAGAGAAAAGGCTGACCCAGGACACAGCAGCACAACCAGTATTATGCAGGTGCTCACTGAGCCGTTCCATCTCTTGTTTAATTCAACGGAGCACAATTCTCACAGAACACAGAACTTAAAGCAGAGAGGTACGTTTAAATATTCTGAGATTAATGTGTGTTCTACAATATCAGACACAGCCGAATGCAGGGCGAAGATGATGCTGTGAATGCGAGAAGGCACCAGGCACCTTCCGCATGCAACGTCCTGATCCTGCGACAATAGGAGACACAGTCAGGACCCCGCCAGGCTTTGAGGAGTCCACAGCGTCAGAGGGAACAGGTGTGTTAAAAAAAAAAATTACAACTAGCCAAACATTACATCATAGCATAAAATGTTTTAAAAGCTGAACATTTCTTTTACACTTGATTTCAATTCTGCATTATCTTCATCTTTAAAGTCTTCTGAACCAGAAAATGACATAATTTATTTGATTTGGGGCTGTTTATTCGATACTGATGTTAAGCTGAGTCACTCAAAAAACCAGCCAAAACGTCACACACCAGAGAACCCAACCAGCTGGCACAAAGGTCCTACCACTTCACATGTCACCTCTATCCTGAGCACCGGTGGGCAGTCCTTTAAGGGATGGCAAAACAAGAGCCTCGGGCTGCATTTTAAAGCAATGCTCTTCACAACAACATTCCACCGTCCTGAACATGGCTGAATAATGACATTCCCATGTCTGACTTGGCAAATTAAAGACAGTGACAGAGAAGCCAGCGAAAGAATGGACTGGATATTCCACTCTGTGGTTGTCTGCCCAGGCTAAACCTCACACGGATACAGAAGAAAGGGCAAGCGGATGTGTGTGGTAAAGACCAGGCGACATTCACATCACCCTCCAGGTGACAGTCAACTGTTCTTTTCCAGTGTAGCCTCAAGGCAGAGGGAGGGAGATGCTGCCACCTAGAGATATCTAGGGATATCAGCTTTGATATCAATGCAGCCAGCAGTAAAGGGCAGTGGGAGTGGAAATGGAGGACTTCAACATCTTAGGGACACAGCAGCAGAGTCGTCTTCTTTCAAGAACCAGGTGTCTCTCTACCTGGTTTGAGATGATGGTAAGGAGAGGAACAAATCTCATGAGTGCTAAGATTGGACGGTTCACTGTGAGGGGAAACTGGGGGAAAGGAAGTAGGTGAGTGAAAGGAAAGAGATCAAACAAATATATATATATATATTTGTATCTATAAAATGAAGAAAAGACAAGAGGGGATGTGGTAGCCACAGTGAGACAGGTCACTGGAGACAAAGGGTTAGACCTCTGGAAATCCAGAGTTCTGGAGTTATGAACTAGAGAAAAGGAAAATGAGGTTAGAGAGAAAGCCAAAGGGAGGAATTAGAATCCGACAAGAAAATCAAGAAGATATGAAACTCAGCCCAAGACTGGCATCCTGGGGAAAACAAGAGCTGCGAGTAATGAAAAAGTGTACATTTGCTTTCACAAGTCACTGAGAGGTACAAGAAGATAGAGGGGACTATGTTACAGAAAAGATGTTGAGGACGGTTGAATAGTATGCACGAGTTTCATCCTGGCTGGGGAAGAAAATTTCCAAAACCTTCTGCTAGAATTTATCTTACGACAGAAAAGACTTAAATGTTATTTTTTAAAATATGAAATGGTGCAGAAGTTATCTAATCCTGACGTTCCTAACTGATACATGGACCTAAGATCCTGAGGTAGGAAGCTAAATTAATTCTACCTGATCGAAGACATGATTTTATTAGCTATGATCGTAGATTCCCAGTCTTTCCCTCTTAATGAAAAGCTTTCAGCACTGACAGGGTGCAGATGATGGGCATAATTCAGTCGAGAGTTAGTGACAACCATCAGCCTGGCGGGACAGGTTATAAGCTTCCACTTTATTGAGGACTCTTGTCACCAGCAACTTGAGCTGCATCTAGTTAATTCTGTATCAGATGCAGATTTGTTTAAAATGCTAGACAAGTGGGGACCATTCAGTCCTGCCCAGGCCTCTCCCTGCTCTGACAGGGCGAGGAATCCAAGGGCTGTCACGCGTGATGGATGAGGGGAATTACTCTGTGTGTGCTGGCGGGGCCCCTCCCGCTTCCAGGGCATCACTCTCATCAGCACAGGAGGCCAAGGATGTTCCATAACTCAGGATGGAGGCAGTTTGGGGAAAACAGATTGTCCCAGAAAAGCGGTGCACTGTCGTTAACTTCTCACTTCTCCTTTTGCTGGCTCTTGTGACACTGTCAGCAAGAAAAAGTTTCCATAGCAGAGACTATTCCAGAGCTGGCACAGCAGCTGGGGGCATTTATGAGTTCACCACCATAAGCTACAAGAAGTCTGATCTCTCCCTTCATCAAATGGAAGCAGTAGCCCCTGAGAGTGGCAAAAGAGGGGCATCTCTGCACGCACAGGGTGGCTGGCCGCACAGTCCCGACTCTTATCTCTTAAAATATCCCCAGCCTGAAAAACAGCAACAGGGGAAACCCAAGCTGGGCATCCATGAATTGGCATTACCCCTGGATAACTAAGTATATATACATTGGTTATTGATGGTTTGAAGAAAAAAAAAAAAGAATTTGTAGTCCCATTGGCAAACTTTTATTTCCATACTTTACCAATACAAGTTAAGTATTGCGTAACAGGGCAACTTAAAATTCATTTCAAATGCCTACAATGCCATATTTATATCATCCCAAATTTTTTTGAAAACCCACTTAAAGAAGTTTTGACATTAAATACATCAGTTTAGTATTTTGAAAGTTTATTGTCCATGTAAAGGCTATGGGGGTTCTGCAAACCTGAATGCTTTACTTCCCAAGCATCCTAAATAAAGAGATGATTTTTCTGTAAAAAAATATAAAATATCCCCAGCCTGTGGAGACCTGCTCCTACCTGACCCAGCAGTGAACAGTGAGTCCTGCTCCAGGAAGTAGCAAATCCAGAGCTCTGTGTTAAAAAGAGCTCCAAGAGGGTTGGAGCGGTGGCTCAACGGTTATGGTGCTTGCCTGGCATGCACAAGTACTGGAGTTCAAACCCCAGCACCACGTACACAACGAAGTCTCGGAGCAGCGAAAGCCATGTGAAAAACTAAATAAAAAATTGATTCTCTCTGTCTCTCTCACTTTTCCCTCTTTCTTAAAAAGAAAGAAAGAAAGAAAAAAAAAAAGAGCTCCAAGAGAACGAGTCACATTCATACCCGAAGCTGCACAGAGCACAGCGCAGGGGGTGAACACAGAAACCGGACAAGAGAAGTTCCTCCTCCCACTGACAGACCAAAGAACTCTGCTTTTATAAAAGTACCTGCTGCTTACTAGTTTCTCAAGGGACGTTCTTTTTCTCAAGGCTTTCAAAGAAAATGAGAATGTTACTCCCAGAGACACAGAAATGTTAAAATGAGCCAGGCACACGCTTGTAATCCTGGCACCTCAGAAGGCTGAGGCAGGAGGATCACAAGTTCAAAGCCAGCTTCAGCAACTTAGTGAGACCCTGGCTCAAAGTTTAAAAAAAATGGGGGGGGGGGATCTTTTAAATGTATGTACTGGAAATAAATTTATCTGTAGGAGTCATGAAACTTCCCTGTCAGCTCTAATAGATAGCAAATAGAACATGAAACTACAGGAATCGGATTTCATGTTATAAATAGAGGAAGACAGTCAAACGAGAGGAACACAACAGTTGAGACAGACCTCTAAACCACTTGGGAATATTGTGTTATATATTATAATCACTACATATTATACAATATACTAATTTTAGTATATGCTAAAAGCACTATTGTAGGTTAGGAATAAAAGAGAAACTGTTCAATAATAGTACTGGAATAACTGGGTGGCTACTTGGAAAAAGAATAGCAAGGACAATTGCTCTTATACTCCTTAACAACAAAAATAACAACAACAACAAAAATAAACCCTAGAAAGAGATTTAAACACGAAACACAGAACATTACATCATAAAGACATCAGAGGAAAATATGAGATAATATTGTTAGATTCTAAGAAGAAAAAGTACCTTTCTAAGCGTGACAAGAAATCCAGAAGCCATTCAATATTAATAAGACAGCAAACCTCCAGCAAAACCAATCGCGGGGGCGGGAAGGGAGAAGATGCCATTGAACAACATTAAGAATAAAAAGGACTAAAAACTGAAGATGCCACACAGCATTGAGAGAATTGAAAATTAGATTAATAACTAAATTACCACAAAATACCAAACTGACTTAAGACATTTAAAAATCTTAGTAGTCCTACTATCATTAAAATTTTGGATCAGTCAAAAATTCCCCCACAAATAAAATATCACATCCAGATGGCTGCATAGGCAACATTTAGAAGAATCAAGAAGGAGATCAATCTGTTCTTACACTAACTCCTCCAGATATTAGAAAGAGAGGAAAACTTTCACCCAGGTAGAGAAAATTATTATTCACACCTTTCCATCCACATCCACGGGTGTCGGGGGGCATTGGGGAGACAGACTTCCCTCTCTACTGATGCCTGACTTTACCATGGGGCTCCCTACGGTAAAGGATGGACGTGACACTGCCAGCTCCAACCTTGTCCTTAAGAAGCGGTCAGTGTTCCTGTTCATCACTCTGGGACATCACAGATGAGGGATGCCCTTCAGCCTGGGTCTCAGAGATGCAACCTGCAGACAAGAACCTGACCTGCAGAGAGAGTGGAAGCCACCCAGTCCACAGGTGTACAGCCCAAAGCAGAGCCACCCCAGCCAACTCACAGACACACAGCAAGAAATAAATACTTATTGAGGTATGTCGCTGAGAAACTGTGATTCATCGTAACAGCACTGCAGCTGAAAGAGCTCGCTGGCACACATTCCTAATTTATTCCGTTAGGCTAACATATCTTAATATCAAAACCAGACAAAAATAGTAGAAGTAAGGAAAATTACAAGCTAATCTCTTATAAACACAGATGGAAAAACCTTTTTTAAAAAAGCCCTATTAGTGAACTGAATGTAAAAATGTATTTTTAAAGTAATTTATCATGACAATGTTGCATTTTTCTGAAAACCTAAGATTAATGACCATCATCAAATGTAAAAAAAAAAGCATTTATTACTTTTTTTTTTAATTGAAGCAAGGAAAGGGACATTCTTCACCTGATACAGAGCTTAAAAATAATAAAAGAAAAACCCACATTATTTATCATGCTTAGTATGAAATGTTGGAAGTACTCTCTTCAAGATGAAGAAGAAATCAAAAATATATGATATCACTGCACCTATTTCACTCAATCCTGGGAGTCCTAGTGGATAAGATGAAATAAAGATTGAAAAAGTAAAAAGTAAATCTGTGATTTTTTTGTAGATCATCATCATCTACAACTCCTCTCCAAATCTCCTCTCCACAATTACCAAGCTTGATTAAATTAAAAACTAATATCCATGAGCTGGAGTGTTGGCTCAGTGGTGACAGCGCTTGCCTGGCATGCTCGAGGACAAGGGTTCAAACCCCAGCACCATGTGCATAACAAAGTGTTGGAGCAACAAAAGCCACATGAAAAACTAAATAAAATTGATTCTCTCTTTCTCTCTCACTGTCCTCTCTCTCTTTTTTTTTTTTAAAAAAAGTAATATCCAAAAGCCAAATGAATTCCTATATATTAGCAAACTAGTAGGATTGTTTATTTTTAGAGGATATTATATGAAGTTCCTAAGAATAAATCTAAGGAAAGATGTACAAATTCTTTCTATTAAAAAAAAAAAAACCTTATTGAAAAACATTAAAGAAGTCCAAGTTAATAGGGCAATATACCATGTTCCAGAATAGTAAAACTCAACACCATAAAAATGTCAATTTCTCCAAACTGATCTACAGATTTAATGTAATTTTAATCAAAATTTCAATCAGCTTTCAGAGTTTCACGAGCAAATTACTACAGAAGATAAAGTGCCCAAAAGAGTCACCATTCTTGGAGAACTACAATGACATAGGGAATTTCTTGACCAGTTATTAAGACTGGTTATGAAATTACAGTAATTAAGAAAGTATGATGTGAGCACAGGGACAGGCAGATGGACCAATTAAAGAATAAAGCACCCAGAAACAGAATCTCGTCTATAGAGAAATGCACAAAGAAATACTTGGCAGTTGGCTCTGATATAAATTATGTCCTTTCACTGTTACAATGGTGTTGTCAGGATTAGCCATCCCCATTTACTAACGGAGACGAGAGGACTCCATGACACAAAGTAATGAATGCTCAAATCACAGAGCCAAGTAAATAACATGACTAGAATTCAGTCTTCAGTTTACCAGCCTTGAACACACCAGCCTCTTTCAACATCTGCTGTGGTTTTAAGAATAGTTAGTAAATAAAGCAAGACATGGGCCCTGTGTGCTAAGATGCCAGTAGCCCCCAAAACACTGAATAAAGATCTTAGCAGAAAACCAGGAAGAAGTCAGTGCATGCCAGCAGAATTATACCATGGCTACTGCAAGAGGGGGTCAAGAAAATAATGCTCTGAGAACATCACTCATGAGCCAATCCACAAGTTCACTTAGCTGAGAAAGGTATACTACATATCCTAGAGAATTAAGGTCATGGTTCCAAAAGTGTAGGGCTGATCTACATGGGTCACAAATAGAAATAAAATAAAACCATCTTCTACACACTTAGAGGATGAACACTCTTGTAAGAAAAAAATTATACTCAAAACCCTAAAAACTGCAGACATCAGAATTGTACCTTCACGCAGATGTCCCCCAGATCATCAGGTAGAGCCATATTTAACCCTGTACATATGCAAGAAAAAGACTGGAAGCCAACAACAGAAATGCTATTTTTTAAAGAAATAACAGAGGGTAAATTAGGGATATCATGTCCCATAAAGTTTGTTTCCAAAGAGCCATAAGTCTCTGGTTGAGTTGTCAAATACTTAGTTTAGTTATGTGGAATTCCTATTAAAATGTTTTATGTTCTCAGCTCACTTAATAGCTTGATTTTTCTAGTAGTTTGTTTATGCCTAGCTTCCATGAATACAGAGAAAATCATGCTTTAAATAAAAATGAAATAGAAGAAAAATGGCATTTTAAAGAATGGAAATCAAATTAAAATCTAAATTGCAAATCATCTAACATGTATAAAAAAGCTAAATTAGAACTGCAAGAAACGCTGAAAGGGAATATATTTTTAAGGGTTATAAACCAAGTAGTAATATTAATTGCAATAAGAAGGCTTATTTAAATAAAAAGTCCAAAACTAAGGATTTCATAAGCAGTGGTCCTAATTTATATGCTTAACGTGCTAACATTTGTTACTTTCTCTTACACAGCTAACCAATTAGGGTATATTTCTGAAGAACCAGTTTTATTTGCTGCCAATTATTTGTTATCTTAGCTATAATTCTGCAGCTTTTCAAGCAACAAATGAATGTCTTACATCTGCAGAAGGAAGCACAAAAAGTGATGGTATGATGTTTGAATACATGCAATTACTGGTATGTTACATTCTAATTAACATAATTAGCCTTGAAAACATTCTCACAATGACTGTCAACACTCACATCAATTTAGTGGCAGTTAATGACATGTGTAACAGATCTGCTCTTCTTTCCACTTAAAAATAAAAAAATACACCTTTTCAAAAGAGAAGAGACAGCCTCACTGAATATTCAACACTCTCTTTAATCAATATAGTTATACTCCAGAATGTTTAGAAGGTGACCTCATACCTACTGCCAGAGGTCTACAAATTGGAGTATAGACACCACAGCAAAATACTAAACTCAAGTTTAGGGGAAACATATTAGAACTTGAGGGGTGGAACAGTAGCTCAGTGGTTGGAGCACTTGCTTGGAATGCTCAAGGATCCAAGTTCAAATCCCAACATCACATACACAACCAAATGTCAGAGAAACAAAGGCCAGATGAAAAAAATAAAAATTGATTGTCTCTCTTTTTTTTTTTAAAAGAAAACATATTAGAACTTAAGTTTCCATTTTTTAAATCTGCTATCATTGTTGTTGTAGTTGGTTTTAGAGCATTTTCATAAGTTGATACTCAGGCAGAAACTCAGCTGTGCTGATGTGGTTAAAATACTTCCTTATAGGTGGGCAAATAGCTATGGCCTCGAATACTCCAAGTGAACCTTATCTCCCCGATCACTTACCCTTGGACTTCCCAGTCCTCTCAAGGACGTGGCAACCAAATGGTTAATACCTGCACACTCCACTGCCTCAAGGTTCCTGCTGAAACCCTACAGTAAATGGGGCCTCCTTGCTGATTTTCTAGTAGAGATTCACAGGCATTTTAAAGGTTTGTTTTTTTTTTTAGGTGTTTAAAAAATACTTTAATAACCGTCTTTACAAAAAGCAAAATCATTTTGAAGTACATTCATATGTTAGGGATTCATACTCAAAAATTCTTTTTTTTTGGAAATATAAACAAGATCCCACATCTTTATTGGTTTATGTTACCATCCAAAATAGGAAATGAGAACAAGCACTCATCAATCATTATTGTAGAGAAGCCAAATTTTAAAATGAAAAGTTTCACAATATGTATGTTGTTGATAGCAGAAAGTCACTGAGTTCTATATTTAGTTTTACTTAGTTTCACAACAAGCTTGAATGAAGTTTAGATAACATGCTATTAAAATTGCTTATATACTCACTTCAAATGGGTAGTGTTTTTTAACCTCTCTTAGTGTGAAAATATAATTCCTACTGCTTTTCTTTGACTGCATAAATAGCTTCTAATGTGATCTTTTTTTTTAACAACCTTACAAGATTTTAACAAAATAATATAAAATGTGTATATATTCTGGATATTGCAATTATC
>PVKS010017136.1:0-42610 GCA_004027875.1 Aplodontia rufa | reverse complement strand
TTTCCACTCCTCTAACTCCAGGAGCCCGCTCTAAGTATTCAAGAGCGTGCCCGCGAGGTCTCCACCACTTTCCACTGCTCTAACTCCAGGAGCCCGCTCTAAGTATTCAAGAGCCTGCCCGCGAGGTCTCCACCACTTTCCACTCCTCTAACTCCAGGAGCCCGCTCTAAGTATTCAAGAGCGTGCCCGGGAGGTCTCCACCACTTTCCACTCCTCTAACTCCAGGAGCCTGCTCTAAGTATTCAAGAGCGTGCCCTCGAGGTCTCCACCAGTTTCCACTCCTCTAACTCCAGGAGCCCGCTCTAAGTATTCAAGAGCGCGCCCGCGAGGGCTCCTCCTCCACCAGTTTCCACTCCTCTAGCTCCAGGAGCCCGCCCAGGCCCCTCCCCCGCGCTCCAGACGGCCCGTCCCGCTTCCGGTCCCTCCTTGCCCCGCCCCCGCGCGGGACCCACGTCCTCCGCCTCTCCCTACCCCTACGTGCCGGGCTCCTGCACAGCCATACCCTGTATTGCCTTTTCCTAACGATGTAGTCATCTAGGTGTTGCATGATTCGCCCCTCCCCCACAAAAGTGCCCCTCGGGGGTTCTGGCCAGACGGTCTGTGCACAAATTGCGTAAACGCGCCAAAGGGGTGGCCCGGGCCAGGCTCTATCCCTCCAGGTGCCACCCCGGGAGCCGAAGGGCGGGAAAGGCCAGAGAAACATCCCAGTGGCAAGGGACAACTCGAGAGAGGCCGGCAGGGCCGGGCTGGAACTCAGCACTCACCGGACTGAGGCGACTGTTGCACGCGCTGTCCCCGCCGCCTCCAGTACCGGCCAATCAGCTGTCCTGGAAGACACGGACCCGCCCCCTCGGCCGCCCACGTACCGCGGGGACTGTAGGCGCGAGACCAGAGCTTCCGGCTCCTCCCACTACGGTGCACGCCGGGAGTTGGTTTGCTGCCGTCCCCTACTTCCGCCCTCAAGAGCTGGGGCCTTTCCGGTCAGCTGCTGCTATTTTTGTGTTTCGCTATCTCAGACCTCGCTATTAAGATGGCTTGGCAATGCGGAAACCTCACTCCCAGGCACAAGCTCCTTCGGGCTCCTTTCGCCTCGCCAATAGAAAGAACGGCGACCTCGCGGCAGGGAATTCAAGCCCTTCCAGACCTTGGGTTCTGCTGCCCTCCTGGTTCGGCTCAGTACTTAACACTGCGCCGACAGCCCTCTTCCTCTCCTCTTCAGTGCTTTCATGAGGGCAGTACCAGTTGTCTTGATGCCCCCTAATCTCGCCCCAGGTATCGGACTGTTAAACGCCCTTAACCTTTTCGCCCTTCCAATACCAGCAACGTACCTGGATTATAGCCTATTTGCTGGGTTTGTGAGAGTTTCTTCAGTACTCAACTGTGGGCTTGGCAACTTGAGAGACCTGACTTGATGCCTGTTTGAGGAGTCTGCATCCAGCAGGAGGCACTGCACTCAGTAAACCCTGGGTGAAAGAATGATTGAGTTGGTGTAAGGGGTGGGGCCAAGCAGCCCAGATTTAGGAGAGCCCCTCTCAAACATGGGTGCAGTTTCCGCAGCATAGGATTGACTAATGAAATGTAAAATAAAACATGAATACCTATTTATTGAATGCTGACATTGAGCCAAATACCGTGCTTCACAATCATCAAAACAGGTTAAGTACCTTGGCCAAAATTGCAGAGCTCTTGAACCAAGTATTTGAATTTGATGAATGTTTGACTTATAGAAAATAAATTGGCTTTTACTGTAGAACAGTAATATCCCAGCTACTCAGGAGGCTAGGCAGGAGGATTGCAAAGTCAAGACCAGTCAGGCAACTGCATCCACCCTGTCTCCAGATAAAAAGGGTTGGGGGGGGGGGGCTGGTGCGGTGGCTCAGTGGTTACAGCGCTTGCCCGGCATGCGCAAGTACACGGGTTCAAACTCCAGCACCCACATACACAACTAAGTGTCAAAGCAATGAAGGCCATGTGAAAAACTCAATAAAAATTGATTCTCGCTGTCTCTCTCTCTCTCTCTCTTTCTCTCTCTGTCCTCAAAAAAAAGGGTTGGAGGGGTAGTTCCGTGGTACACTGCTTGCCTAGGATGTGTGAGGCCCTGGGTTCAATCCCCCTTGGTTCCACCCTCAGTACTGCAAAGAAAATAAAGTTGGCACATTTTGAGTCTAAAGAATATCAAGATATGGACCTATTGGCTATATATCTATGTATATAAATGCCATTTTGATGATAAAGAAAGATGGGGGCCTAGAAGACGAATTTTTTGGGCTTCAGAATATTGTGTAGCTGAACTCTTTGAAGAGAGGGAGAAAATCAATTTTATTTACTTTTTCATGTGGCTTTTGCTGCTCCAACACTTCATTGCATACATGGTTCTGCGGTTCAAACTCATGTCCTGGTGCATGCCAAGTGGGTGCCCTAACCGCTGAGCCACTTCCAGCCCTTGTAGGGGGGCTCTTGATTTTCACTGGCCAGGCTGAACAAATAAAAGCTGATGTTTGCCTGATTTGTGGGACTGACAAAAAAGAAAACCCCAGGGCCTGACTTGACTAAGGAAGTTTGACATCACAGTGTCTATTATGTCCCAGAACCACCATTCCCTACTTAACAGCCATGGAGGTCACAACTAGTGGTCAGAACTGCACAGAAAAGAATAAAGACCCCTAACATTGAAGCACAGTAGACTGAAGTGAAAGAAGTTCCTGAATGCATGCACCAAGGTCCAGGAAAAAGGTTCTGGTCCTTCACTGGTACTCAACTGAATAACTGTACATACCACTGAATATAAACAGCAGCTGATCTACGGGCCCATTTGGAGCCAGTCGATGTTAGAAAAAGGTCTGCTGTGCCTCAAACTGTGGTTCCCCAACTCTAGCCATTAAACCTTGCCTTCATAAGGTTGGCCACATACACATATACTTGCATGGTTTTGTTTGTTTTCTGGTTCTGGGGATTAAAGCAAGGGCAGCCTGACTACTGAGCTACATCTCCAGCCCTTTATATTCTTTATTTTGAGACAGGGTCTCACTAAGTTGCTAAAGCTGGCCTGGAACTTGGGATTCTCCTGCCTTGCTTTCTTGCGTAGGTGAGGTTACAGGTGTACACCACAACATGCAGCTAAGTTGTCTTTTGTATCCTCTCCTTTAAGGAAACTTTCAGAGAAGAAACTAGGGTCCATCTACCTCTAAGGAAACTTTCAGAAGAGAAACTAGCAGCCATCTGACTTAGTCTCTTCCTGTCAGTGAGAGGAGACAGAATGAGCCCCAGTGACCACAAGAGAGAGCTATACTGCAAATGCTAATGAGAATCAGAGGCAATGTAGCCTCAGCATTTTTCTTGCCCACCCCCCTTCCCTGCCTCCCTTCCAACCTGTGCCCCTCAGCTGTTGAGAAGTAATCCAGCACTTTTTGTTTTGTTTTCTCTTTCATCCAGCACTTAGGAGATTGGTTTTTCTGGGCCAAGCTTTGGACTAGGCACAAGCCTGCGCTTCCTCCTCCCCCTCTTGAACCTGGGGCTGGAGTTACTACTGAGCTACCACCAGTCCGTTTTATTTTTTCTCAGGGTCCCTAAGTTTTATTTTTTCTCAGGTACCCTCTAAGTTGCTGGGGGTATTACTATATTGCCCAAGCTCAGCGGCTAGGGAGGCTGAGGCAGTAGGATTGCAAGTTCAAACCCAATGTCTGCGATTTAGCAAGGCCTTAAGCAATGTAGCAAGACCCTGTTTCAAAATAAAATATAGGGCTGGGGTGTTGCTCAGTGGTTAAGCACTGGGATCAATCCCTGGCGCCAAAGAAAGAAATGAATGAATGAACTATACAGCCCAACTTGTGCATTCCCCCTCCCTTTCTTTCCTTAGACATTTATCAAGCACCTTGAGTACAAGGCCCTCTACTGGACAGTGGGAACTTGGATGTTTTTTGCTTCAAAAAAGCCTACAGTCTAGAGAGAGGATCAATATTCAAAATATTACTAGTGATACCAAAAAAAAGGATTACTAGGCCAAGTTGGGCACAGTGGACCACACCTGTAATTCCAACTATTCTGGAGGCCCAAGCAGGAAAATCAAAAGTTCAAGACTAGCCTGAGCAATTTAGTAAGATCCTGTCTCAAAATTAAAAAATTATTTGGGGCCAGGCATGGTGGCACTTGCCTGTAATCTCAGCGGCTTGGGAGAGAGACGCAGGAAGATCGCAAATTCAAGGCCTGCCTCCGCAACTTAGTGAGGCACTGAGTAACTTTGTGAGATCCTCTCAAAATGCAAAGGGCTGGGGATGTGGCTCAGTGGTAAAGCGCCTCTGGGCTCCATCCCCAGTACTACCCAAAAATTAATTAATTAAAAGAATAATATATGAGGTTAAGCTTTAGTATGCTGATCCTAACTCTGAATGATACACGTTCTTGCCTTGGCAAATATCTGCATTATCTCGCCAGAGGGGAGACCCGGTGGGCGTGCGTGCGAGCTGGCGGCGACTGCGCGGGCGGGGGCAGCTGGCCCAGGTGGAGGCGCCCGGAGGCGGCGGCGGCCGCGGGGCGCCTGGGTCTGTCCTGCTCGCTCCGCAGTAGGGATCCAAGATCTTTGAGAGAACGGGAGCTGTTCAAAAACCGAGCTCTTTGCAGTCCTGTCGTAGCAAAGCGTCAGTGTCTTCCGAGTCCTTATCATCAAAGAAGCAAGCAAAGGTCGAACGCGGAAGATGATCAAGCTCTACACAAAACTCCGATTGTAACAGTGGTCATTGACTTCACAACTTGACAGCTCCATCAGGAAGCTCCGCATACGTTTGGTGTTCTTGCTAAGCTCGTGAATTACATGCAAACAGCACCGTCGAGGAGACACCCGTCCTCTAACTGTAGAAGAAAAATTGGATGAAACACAGCATTTAGATGGTGGATTCAACCAGAAGCAATGGCTAATGGCTGGGGCATTAGTCAGCAATCACAAAATTAAAGCAGTAGACGGGAAGCATGCCTTTAAGCTCCAGTACGACTTGAAAGATAAGAAATTCCTTCTTAGGCTCTTAGATCAGCATAACCAGCAAGGATTGGGAGGAACCGTTTTAGAAGACATAGAAGAAGCATTGCCTAATTCCCAGAAAGCGGTCAAGGCTTTAGGGGACCATAGACTGTTTGTAAGTCGTCCTGATAAGAAGAAAATACTGTTTTTCAGTGATAAGAGCAGTCAATTTACTGTGGATGAAGAATTCCAGAAACTGTGGGGGAATGTCACTGTGGATTCAATGGATGAGGAGAAAATTGAAGAATATTTGAAGCGCCAGGGCATTTCTTCCATACAGGAATTTTGACCAAAGAAAGTGGCCCCTATTCAGAGAAAGAAAAAGTCTGCTTTACAGAAAAAGCATCATTTTAAAACTCACAGGATGGGGCTGGAGCAGTGGCTTGATGATTACAGCGGTTGCCTTGCATGTGCGAGTACACGGGTTCAAACCCCAGCACCACGTACACAACTAAGTGTCGAAGCAACGAAAGCCATGTGAAAAACTCAATAAAAAATTGATTCTCTCTCTTTCTACCACTTTCCTTTTCTCTTTAAAAATAAAACTCACAGGAACCCTTACTTGGCTGGTGTGCTGAAGGGTTCCTCTGACATTACTCCCAGCAAATAGGAACACTTTTGTCTTTTGTTTGTTTTGTTTCTCAGGGCTGAGGATGGAACTCCGGCCTTGCAGGTGCTAGGCAAGCGCTCTGCCACTGAGCTAAATCCACAAGCCCTGGCACACTTTTGTCTTGAACAAAGAGTTACAATCAAGATTTTTCTTGTTGATGTTCGGTCTCTGAAGACTCTTCCCATTCTGCTTCTTAGGACTGAGGGGAGGAGCAGTTCAGTTTACAGAACAAGTGGGAATTACCAAATTCAAAGGTTATTTTAACCAAATAGGCTAATGAGAAATGTGATAGTCCTCTTAACCTTTTGTTCCTTCTTCAAAGAAAGGCGCTTAGCATGATACCAGGGGTCTTTGCTATTTTGTCTCTACTTTTAGATGGTTCCTGCTTCCATTTTTCCTCTTTATTACTTTACAGCAAGTTGGCAGATAGTCTTGAATTCAGTATTTATTTATCCCCAAAGAAAATATTTATAATAAAATCATTGTAGAAGGATTTTAATTTTTTTAAGAGAGAAGGACAGTGAGAGAGAGAGAGAGAGAATCAATTTTTTTTTTTATTGAGTTTTTCACATGGCTTTTGTTGCTCTGATACTTAGTTGTGTATGTGGTGCTGGGGTGTGAACCTGTGTACTTGCGCATGCCAGGCAAGCGCCGTAACCACGAGCCACTGCTCCAGCCCCTGTAGAAGGATTTTAAAGAAACTGGCAAATTCTTTTTATTCTTAGAAATGGCAGGTAGCAGCTCCAGTCCTTAATTTTTCCCAGGGTGATTGTTAGGTGTTATGAAGACTGGAGCATGTGGATTTCACAATTGGATCATGAGGAGTGCCTCTTGTTAGCAAGTAAAGCAATAAAGATACACTAAATGTTAAAAAAAAAAAGCAATAAAAAAATTGAAAGGGGTTGGTATGTAGCTCATGGTAAAGCAATATTGGGGACCAGCCACAGTAACACATTCTATAATCCAGCAACTCAGGAGACTGAGGCAGGAGGATTGCAAATTCAAGTCCAGCCTCAGCAATTTAGTGAAGCCCTAAACAACTTGGCAAGACTGACCCAAAATAAAAGGTGGGGTAGTTCAGTAGTAGAAGAACAAATGGAATCAGTCCCTAGTACCAGGGTAAAAAAAGTAATACTGGGGGCTGGAGTGGTGGCTCAGCGGTTTCGGCGCTTGCCTGGCAAGCACGAGGATCCAGGTTCAAACCCCACCACCATGTACACAACTTAAGTGTTGGAGCAACGAAGGCCATGTGAAAAACTAAATAAAGTTGTTTCTCTCTTTCTCTGTCTCTTTCACTGTCCCTCTCTCTTTAAAAAAAAAAGAGAGAGAAACAACTAAGTTGCTCAGGGCCTTTATAAATTGCTAGGGGTGAACTTGGGATCCTCCTGCCTCAGTGTCCTATGCCACTAGGATTCTACACACGGCTTACCTTGAATTTTCTACTTTCCAGCCCCTCAGGAGATCTAGTCCATGACCCAAAGCTCTCACCCTTCAGTAAATTGTTGTGACTCAGAGTCCCCACCCTGTTACCCCTAAATCATCATCACTATTATCTGACTGGTTAAAGGCCCGCAGACAGACAAAAACACTCCCATATATCATGACATACTAAGGGACTAAACATTACCTCCCAGAAGTAAAGTCCAGACCTCTTTTTAGGCAAGTTAAAATTCTTTTGATAAACAGCATAAGCAGTCAGTGGCTGTGGAAAATATTGTGATCATGGTTCAGAATGTGATAGGACCTTGGGAAACAGCACAAGGCCTACCTTCGGTGGCGATGCTGAGCCTACTGGAAGTCCTGGGTATGAGAATGTGGGGGGACCCAGAGATGATCTTTGTGTAGGCAGCCAGCCACTACATTCCCTATCCTCTCAATCATTGGACTCAGTGTAACTTCAAGAGAATTTAGAGGTTGTATCCACTTGGGTCATAGGTACGGACTCAAACTACTCCCAAGGGGCCCATCTATATATATGCTTTGCCCTGTGTAGTCTGGTGGTCACTGGACAGTTTGCCATCTAGAGCCACCTTACTCTCCCTCCATAAGATCCATAAACCTGGGAGTCCTGAGAACGCTCCTCCAACTAGGCAGAGATTGTACTCAGTCACCAGGGCTAAGGAGTCAGATTCTCTTACGCTAAAGGGACGGCACTGAAAAAAAAAAAAATAAGGCTTTTAGAGTCACATAAGCCTAAGCTTGAACCCCAGCCTCAAACAAGTTTTTAGCCCAGTTGTTTCCAAATTGGGAATATGGATAACACCATTTACCTTGCAGAGTTTGGGGAAAAAGTAAATAGCAGCTTACCACAGACAGGACAGCAGTGAGTGTTAATTCTTTTTCCTAACTTGAATATCACCGTTTCCCTGAAGGCTTCCTAGTTTAATGCTTAATTCTGGCTCACCACTTAATAACAGCATCTTGTCAAGATTAATCACATTGGGCTGGAGCAGTGACTCAGTGTTTAACAGTGCTTGCCTGGCAAGCATGAGGACTAGGGTTCGAATCACAGTACCACGTACACGAGGTGTCAGAGAGATGAAATGAAAAACTAAATAAAATTGATTCTCTCTCTAAAAAAGGATTAATCACAGTGCCTAATGCTGCTGATTTTCTCTGCTGGCTTGGAAACTCAAGTTTAGAGACCCTCTTTATACTGACACAGTAAAGGCCAGGTGTTTTGACACTGATAGTCTCTCTTTTTATTTGCAGTGCAGCATAGGACATCATGAACTTCTAGGTAAGTGCTCTGCCACTGAGCTACATCCCCAAACCCATTGCTGGTCTCTTAAAGGGAGCATGATTCCAGTAATCATGATTCTCAAGATTCCTGGCCATGCAATCTTGAGAATTGACCCATCTCTGCCTCAATTCCCTTATCTGAAAAGTGAAGAATAATTGGATTTCCCACATCATAGGATTGTTGGGAAGAATAAATGCGTTAATAATATATTTTACTTAAAACTTTGCATAAAATATAGAAGCATTTGTAATTATCATCTCATGTCATCACCTTGTTTCTTCACTAAATGCGACCTCACGCCTGGAGAAGTGAAGACACATCTCAAAACCAATCAACTGGCCTCAGCATTCTATTTATTCTTCTTTTAAAGGTCAGGGTAAATTTTGGCATGCTCTCTACTCTTCCTCTGAATCCTCTACCACTCCAGTTTTTGGGGGAGGCCTGGCACAGGCTAAGCAGCACTCAATCATTCCTAAGAACGTGTTTCCAGGAACCTCCTGCACCACTTCCAACCGCTAGATGGCCAAGTTACAGGGTGATTATTTCCTTAGGCAAGCAAACACTACAGCCCTCTAATACAGTATTTCCTGGGGTTGGGAAATCAACAGGAAGTCCTGCAGAGAAGAGCTCTGCCAAACTTTCATTCTGAGGAAAGGACTGGTAAAGGCAACAAATCTGTCCAGCCCTGTACAACATCCTGTACCTACACATAAGTCACCATTACAGAACTCACCCATGGATGCGTCACTGGTGATCCCGCTTCTCTGGGTTCCTGAGACAGGAGGACTCATAGATATGACCCTATGTAAGAAAAACGGACAGGAGGTGGGGGGCCTGGAGCGGTGGCTCAGTGGTTACAGTGCTTGCCTTATACACCAGCACCAGCACCACATACACAACGAAGTGTTGGAGCAACAAAAGCCACATGAAAAAAAAAACTAAATAAACTTGATTCTCTCAATGTCCCTCTCTCTAAAAGAAAAAAAAAACCCAGACAGACAAAAATTGCATTTACTAAGTGGTTGGGCCATTTATTAGCACTAGGAAAGCATTTCTTTACAGGAGGAAGGGAACTCTGAACACTGAAGTCTTTTCTTAGTTTTATTTATTTATTTATTTTTGGCCATAATGGGAATTGAACCCAGGGCCTAGCAAACGCTAAGCAAGCACTCAACCACTGAGTTACATCCCTACCCCTACTATTTTTTTTTTTTAAGAGAAGGACAGTGAGAGACAGAATCAATTTTTATTGAGCTTTTCACATGGCTTTTGTTGCTCTGACACTATGCTGTGTAAGTGGGTTGCTGGGGTTTGAACCCCTGTACTTGCGCATGCCAGGCAAGCGCCGTAACCGCTGAGCCACCGCTACAGCCCCTAACCCTACTATTTTAGAGACATGGCTTTGCTAAGTTCCCTAGGCTGACCTCCAACTCAGGATCCTGCCTCAGTCTCCAGAATTGCTGGGATTACAGTCCTGCACCACCGAAGTCTCGCCCATTTTACACAAACTTGAGCCCAAACTCTCCATATGTACAGTTTAATCGCGATTAGGAACAAATACTGAAGCTAAATAACTTGAACCAAACATTCCTACTAGATAAAGAGAAGGGGACAACGTTGCAGCTTTTACACATGCTTTGGGCAATGAAGTTAACAATCCCCAGCGTAGCAGAAAACTGCTTCCCACTATCTCCCAAGATACTGTCATTTCATCGTCAGCAGTCCAAAAGTCTAAGAAAATGTCCTGGAAAACAGGGACAAATCTTCCCACTCCGGCCTCTATGACCTGCAGTAAAGGAACCAAGTTCTTAAGAACCCAAGACAGGCACTTTTGGGAAAAGAATGCAATCTCCCAGTATGAGATCTCAATTTTCCCATCTGTAAAAGGCAGACGCGGCAAGGAGACCCGCTAGGCATCCAAATCAAAGTCATCGCGCTCCTCATTATATTCCAGCACGTGCCGTTTGATCTTGGACGAGTCGACCCAGGTGACAAAGTCCTCCATGCTGCGAGTGACAAGAAAGGCAGGGTCGGTAACCACATCTGGGCCAACACGCACGTGGCCCTGCTCCACGAAGGCCACGGCAGCCTGGAGATGCTGCGCCATGCGCAATTTGAGGAGTACTGTAGGAAGGCGGCGGCGGCAGAAGGACGAGGCTGTGACGAAGTCGCAGAGCTCTAGCGAGCCGCGAGTGGGCACCAGACCGAGAGCGTACAGCTTGTCCAGAAGCGCAGCGGAGGCGCGCACGCGAAATGGGTCACGCTCGGGTAGGTCGCGCAGCCGCCGCGCCAGCTCACGCACTGCACGGCTCAGCTGGTTGTACCGCGTGTAGTCTTCGCGCCGCTGCAGCCGGTAACGCCGCAGAACGCGC
Organism: Aplodontia rufa; assembly: GCA_004027875.1. Classification (NCBI taxonomy): domain Eukaryota; kingdom Metazoa; phylum Chordata; class Mammalia; order Rodentia; family Aplodontiidae; genus Aplodontia; species Aplodontia rufa. The sequence goes on along the minus strand of PVKS010017136.1, from coordinate 31,874 downwards.
AACTCGTGCAGATTGTGGTCGGTTACCTCCCAGTTCAGAAAGTCCACCTGTTTCAGCAGTTTCTGCTCGTGGAATTTAAGCTTCCGTACCATGATGGCGGCAGGCGAAGCAGCAAAGCGCTAAACTGAGAGAGCGTTCAGGCGCCCGGAGGACTTCCGCCCCGGCGTCTTTAGAGCGTCCTGGACCAATGAAAGAAAGGTTAAAGGCCACGCCCCCGTTTCCCATTGGTCAGAGTTGGGCCACACCTTTGCATCTGTATCTCGCGTTACTTTTTTGTTTCTCGTTGACTGGGAGAGGGGCAAGAAACGAAGCTTGTAGGTGGTGAAGGAGAGTCTACAGGCGACTCCGCAGATCCTAGCAACCAGGAATGCTTACTTCAATGCAGTAATAATTTCATTTCAGATTTCTACCCTTTGGGAACTCTCAGGATTGGGCTTCCCCGAAAAGCAGAAGAGGCCAGTTCCGGAGAAGAGGGGTGATTGCGGGCTCCTGCAGTTGAGTTTACTGTGCTCACGGTTGTGTTTGAACCACCCTGTGGGGACTTGAGGAGCCGACGGTGGTGAAGGCCGACCGAGTAATCACGCCTCCCACCATCGTCTGCTCTGTCCTTCACCAGGAGAGCAAGCGGTTTCTTTTTGCCAAATGGGACAGGACTGCACTGAACCAATGGCATGCTGGCCAATTCCTAGACGCACAAAATCGGGATCTTCTGCGAAGCCATCTAGAAATTCTGTATTTTTTTTCTTTCTCTTTTTTCTTCTTCTCCACCTCCCTGCTCCTGGCATTAGGTGTTGAACCCAGGGTTGCACTAACACGTAGATATATCCCCACCATTCCTTATTTTGAGATAGGATCTCGCCAAATTGCCCAGGATGCTTCGAACTTGCCATCTTCGCCTCAGCCTCCCTAGTCGCTGGAATTATAGGCGTTTGCCATCACGTCTGGCTAGAAAACTGTATTTTCAACAAGTGCCAGGTGATTCATGAAATCCAGCGAATTTGAGAAACTTAGATTGTTAGTACAAGTCCTAACACTTTAGTCTGGGTTCAGACGATTTTGCCTGACAGGGTGGATTTCTGGCCACCGAGTATTGCATTAAATTTAATACTGAATTACACTTGAGCAAAGCGCTGCGGGGCTAACTCCTTTTTAAACCAGGCCTTTAGCGCCATCTAGCTTCTTCATTGATCATTTTAATCTGCTTTTGTATGTTTTTCGTTGTGTTTTTTTTTTTTTTCCTAAGAGAGAGTGAGAGAGAATCAATTTTATTTCGTTTTTCATGTGGCTTTTGCTGCTCCAACACTTTCTTGTGTACGTGGTGCTGGGGTTCGAACTCGTGTCCTCGGGCATGCCAGGCAAGCGCCTTAACCTCTGAGTCACCCACCGCTCCTCGTTTTCTTTTAAATACAGTATTTCATATCTGGAAAATAATATATATGTAACATGTAAGTTATCATGTGTAACAAATACTCATGAACTCAACAGCAAATTTAAGTAAACATCACCAGAACCATTTCATCTACCTAATCCAGCCTTTTGGTCATCCACAGGTAAAGATATCTCCTCTCCTGATTTTTTTTTAAATTGTTTTTTCAGTATTGGGGATCAAAACTAAAGGGTGCTGTACCACAGCACTGAGCTATATCCCCAGCCCATCTTATTTTTTTAATTTTGAGACAGGGCCTCACTCAATGGACCTGGCAGTTCTGGAGTTTGGAATTCTCCTGCCTCAGCCTCCAGAACTGCTGTGATTACAGGCATGCACCACCATGCCCATCTCCTTTCCTGAATTTTGTGGTTATTTCATTTTGTTTTAAAAATTAATTTATCATCATCCATACATCCCTTGATATATTGTAGGATCTGTCTGTTTTTTTGGAGGTGGGAATCCAGAGCCTCACTCGTACTAGGCAAGCACTATACCACTGAGCTGCACACCTAACCTCATTTATTCAATGTATAACCTGTAGATCAGCAGAGAGCTTGTGGGAAACTGTGAACTCTTAGGCCCAATTCCTTACCTAGAGAATCAGCATCTGCATTTTAATAAGATCTTCAGTTAATTTCTGTTCACACTGACATTTAAGAAGTATTCCATAGAAGACAGCAGGCTGTATGGAGTTTGCTATGTGTAGCTGTAATTACTTTTTCCCCCTGCTGTGCAATAATCCATTGTTTGACTCATTTATTAATCCATTTTTATAGAGCCAGAGAGAGAATCCATTTTATTTATTTTTAAATCTGATATTAGTTTTTCTGGTGCTGGAGCTGGGACCGATATCCTTGCACATGCCAGGCAAGCACTCTACTGCTGAGCCACTGCTCCCGCCCATTAATTCATTTTTCTCTTGGACTTGTTATTGTTGGATTTCTTTGGAGGGACTGTTTTTAGCAGCACTGTGCCGGGAGCCAGCCCCAGCAACTCTTAGGATGAGTGGAGGCGGCGCAAAGGAAAGACAAGAACCTCTGGAGCAAGTTGCAAGCAGCCACAGCAAGCTGCTAGAGCAAAATGCTGTCTGTTCTTTATTGTGATGTATTTTTATACAGATAGCAAAACAATACTTTAATTAACTGTTTTGTTACATTTTTACTTCTTTTTAAATTTCTCTGTAATCTCTGACATTAGCCATCAATACAACATACTTCCTTGACACATTAACCACAATGACCACACACTGACCATTTGTCCTTGTTTTGACCTGAGGTGACAGACTTTGTCTTTTTTTTTTTCAGACTTTGTCTTTAAAGCTATTCTAAAATTAAAGTTAAATCTAATCTCATAATTAATTATGCTATATACTTCTAAGTATTAATTCTATTATCTTACTTAAAGTATAATATTCTTATGTCTAAAATATTTCTTTTCTAAAACCACATCCTATAAGATCTCACTAAGGGGAAATAGAAACTTAAGATTTTCTAGACATAAGCCTAGACCATATACTATTTAAGTTCTAACAGCTGCATTTTTTTTAAGAGAAAAGGACAGTGAGAGAGAGAGAGAGAGAGAGAGAGAGAGAATCAATTTTTATTGAGTTTTTCATGTGGCTTTCATTGCTCCGACACTTAATTGTGTACGTGGGTGCTGGGGTTTGAACCCGTGTACTTTTGCATGCTGGGCAAGTTCTGTAACCACCAAGCCACTGCTCCAGCCCCAGGGCTGCATTTTTGAGACATGGTCTATCTAGAGGAAAAAGATCTATTTCCCATGAGTAAAATTAACTATATATGTAAGCATGTTAGTAAAGACATACTTGACTACAGCTATTCCTCTTAAAGGAAATTACTTACTCTAAAGGTAAATTAATATACTACTAAATCAACTTGTTATTGAATCCTAATACTTTTTTTTTTTTTTTTTTTTTAGGGCTGAGGACCGAACTCAGGGCCTTGCGCATGCTAGGCAAGTGCTCTGCCACTGTGCTAAATCCCCAACCCCGAATCCTAATACTTAATCCTAATTCTAACAATCTTACAGTAATATTATTGTATACTTATTTGTAATCTAAAAGGTAGAAACTTATTCTGATAAAAAAAATGTAATTAAAGGGTAGAAAAACATTCTTATCCCTCATTCCAGATACAATTAGGGCACTTAATTCTAAGATATGCTTATGTGTGCTGTTTCTTTGTTCTTTTGTTCTACAACTCTAAGGTGGACCTAGTCTACCAAGTCTTTGTAAGAAAGGCAAGTGTCTACATCAGTCCATTTACCATTAATGTTAAATATATGCTGACCAAACTCATTGTAAATTCCTGTAAAAGGTAAAAGTGGGGTCAGTAGGTGGAGGCCAATGTATTTGTTTACTTGAGCTACTTGTGGTGGATACCAGAGGCACCCTCCAATTTTATAGGCTACATGAGGTGGTCCTTGTACAGTTGGAACAACATAATTTTTATCAATAGCCTGTACTTGTGCTTGAATTTCAGGGGGCTTTGGAGAGGTCAATAAGGGGGCCATCAACATAGACTTAAGACTGGAATTTTGTTTTCCTAGATTACCACATGTGGTATTGCAAAGACCCTCCTCAACACTGGGCAACACAGGTTGAGTAATGTTTTTCTCATGATATTCAGCATATTTTGAACCTGAATAATTTTCTAGGAAAAGTATAGCACGTACAATTCCTATCAGACAGCCAGTTCCTAGAAGGGATGGTTTTGGCAATCTCCAGGGCTGGTTTTGTCTAGCCCATCTCCAAGACTGGACTTTGTCAGACAGAACTTAGGTGGACAGTGTCTCCTCTAGCACTGCCATTTACATTTTTATATATCATGTGTTGCGCATATGCAGTAGTTTCTGGTGTATACTGGAGGAGAGTTGCTGTTCAACCTTACTAGATGTTGCCAAATCCACATCCATGACCCTTTTAAATTTATTATTTTGAGACAGAGTTTTACTAAATTGCTGAGACTGGCCTCAAACTTGCAATTCCTACTGTCTCAGTCTCCTGAGTTGCTTGAATTACAGGTATGCATCTCTGTGCCTGGCTTGGTTGTTAGTTCTTAAAATATTTACCAATGTGGTGTATAGTTGTGTAATGGTGTTTCTTTCTTTTTTGTATTGGGGTTTGAACCCAGAGATACGTTACCACTGAACCATATCCCCATATCTCTTGCTGAGTTCCTGAGGGCCTCACTTAGTTGACCTTGAACTTGGGATTCCCTACCTCAGCCTCCTGAATCACTGGGATAACAGCCATGACCCACTGCAGACCCAATATGTAATGATATTTCATTGTGACTTTAATTTGCATTTCCTCAATGAATAAAAGTTTTATGTGTTTATGTGTTTCTTTCTCTGTGAAATGCTTCTTCATTCTTTTGTCTATTTTTCTCTCTCTCTCTCTCTCTTTTTTTTTTTTTTTTGGTACTTGGAATTGAACCCAGAGGTGCTTAACCACTGAGCCTCATTCCTAGTCCTTTTTTATTTTTTATTTTGGGACAGAATTTTACTAAGTTGTTCAGAGCCTCACTAAGTTGCTAAGGTTGGCTCTGAACTTGCATCCTCCTGCCTTAGCCTACTGAGCTGCTAGGATTACAGGTGTGCACCACTATACCTAGCGCAACAGTAGAAGGTGACAAATGTTATATAACAAAACTGCACAAGATACAGGAAATAAAAGTGGGTAGATGTGAGGATGTGTTCATACATTACCTAGGGAAGCTCTACCTCTGAGCTATATTCCCAGTCCTTTTTATTTTGAGATAGGGTTTTGCTAAATTGCTGAGGTTGGCCTTGAGTTTGGGATCCTCCTGCCTCAGCCTGCCAAGTCACTGGGATCACAGGTGTTCATCACCATGCCCCACAGGTTATAATTTTAAATAGGGTATGCAAGGGTAGGTCTTATTGAAGAAGTGCTATTTTATAGTTAATCCTTGCATATAAACAGAGGAAGGAAGAGCATTTCAGGAAAAGGAAATAGTGCAAAATACCTTAAGATAGGAATGTGCCTGACAAGCTGGAAGAATAATTAAAAAACTGTCTTGGCAGTGAGGAAGGAAGAGATTGAAGGGTATCAGATAACATAGAGGCTTCCAGGCCTTGTAAGGACTGTAGGGTTTTGAGCAGAGAATTGATGCCTAACATTATTGGTGGTATTATTGTAGTATTATTATTTTATTTTGTGTACCAGGGATTGAACCCAGAAGTGTTTAATCACTGAGCCACAACCCCAGCCCTTTTTATTTTTTATTTTGAGACAAGATCTTCCTAAGTTGCTTACGGCCCTGCTAAGATGCTAAGGCTGGCTTTGAAATTGCAATGCTCCTGCCTCAGCCTCCCAAGCTGCTGGGATTACAGTGCTACTGTACCTGGGGACATTTAACATATTTGAAAAGGATCGCTCTGAAAACTGTGTTGAAAATAGGCTATAGAGAGACAGGAGTGAAGGGAGTACAGAAACCATCAAGAGACTGCTGTAGTGATCCAGGTGAGAAAAAAGGCCCCTGGGACCAAGAGAATAGTAGTGACATTCTAATAAGGAGTCCTGGAAGCCAGACGCAGTGGCACTCGCCTGTAATCTCAGCAACTCAGGGTGCTGAGGAAGGAGGATTGCAAGTCTGAGGCTATCCTCAGTAACTTAGTGAGACCTGTCCCAAAAAAATAAAAAGTGGTTGGGGATGTAGTTCAGTGATAGAGGGCTCCTGAAATCAGTACCACCAAAAAAAAAAAAAAAAAAAAAAAAAAAAAAAAAAAAAAAAAAAAAAAAAAAGAAAGAAAGAAAAAGGACTAGCCTGGAAAAAAAAAATAAGGAAGGGGACATTATTAGCAAATATGATGCCATGAACCTGGATGAGATCATCAAGGGAATGAGTACAGATGGAAAATACAAGATTGGGCATGTTCAGGGTGGTATGACTGTAGACTAGATAGAAAACAGAATCACTCTATTGTGGTCATGCTAGTGTTAAGAATTATTGGAGAAAAGAGGATGAGCCAGTAAGGTAGAAGGGAAACCAAGTACAGTGTGGTCTCTCCAGTGCAAGTGAAGAAAGTGTATCCAGAGGGGAGGGATGTTTAACTGGTAAATGCTAGTGAAAGGTTGAGTAAGAGGACAACTGAGGACCATCAGGACCTAGCAATACCAACGTTCTGATGACCTTGATAAGAAGAGTTCATTAAGGCTCAAGTGGTGGCTCTGTGGTTACAGGGCTTGTCTTGCATTCACTAGGACATGGGTTTGAACCCTATACACAACAAAGTGTCAGAGCACCAAAAGATACATGAAAATCTAAATAAAATTGATCCTCTTTCTCTCTCTCATTGTTCCAATTTCTTAAAAAAAAAGAATAATTCACTATAAGGCTGAGAGTATATCTCAGAGGTAGAGCACACTTATCCTACACGTGAGAGGCCAAGATGCCCTGGGTTCAATCCCTGGTGGTTGTAGGGTTGTAGGTTTGTAGGGAATAGTTCAGCTTTTTTTTTTCTTTTCTTTGGTACTGGGAATTGAACCCAGGACCTTGTGCATGCTAGGCAAGTAAGTGCTCTACCAATAAGCTGCATCCTGAGCCCTACTTCGGCATATTTATTTATGTAGAAGGGATTGAACCCAGGACCTCACACAAGCACTTTACCACTGAACTACATTCCCAGCCCTCTATTTATTTTTGTCTTTTGAGACAAAGTCTTGCTAAATTGCCCAGCCTGGCCCTGAATTTTCAATCCTCCAGCCTCAGCCTCCTGTGTAGCTGGTATTACAGGCCACCCTGCCTGGCCAGAAAGTCTTTCATGATTCTTGCTCCACCCAGCTGGGGTAGGTGACCTCCCATGCACTCTGTGTGTGTGTGTGTGTGTGTGTGGTGTGAATTGCTGAGGACTAAACTCAGGATCTGGGCCTGCTAGGCAAGTGTTCTATCGTTGAGCCACACCACCATTCCCACGCACTTTTTTTTTTTTTTTTTAAGATAAAGGGACGGGGCAGGAGGTGGGGGCAAGAGGAGGGGGAATGGGAATCAACTTTATTTGGTTTTTCACATGGCTTTCGTTGCTCTGGAACTTAGTTGTGTATGTGATGCTGGGGTTGGAACACAGGTCCTCAGCATGCCAGGCAAGCACTGATACTGCTGAGCCACCCCTCCAGCCTGGCCCCCTGCACTTTTCATGGCACTAGTCACACTGGACAGGGAGCTTCTATTTGTCAGGACACAACCGAGTTTCTGGAATGTAAGGACAATATCTTACTTTTCTTTGGATCCCAGGGTCCTTGTACATAGTAGGTACTCAGTTATTATTATTTTTAAGTACAGGGAATTGAACCCAGAGGCACTGTACCATTGTGCTACATCGTGGTCCTTTTTATTTTTTACCTTGAGACCTGGCCTCACTAAATTGTGGAGGCTGGCCTCGAACTTGTTATTCTTCTGCCTCAGCCTTCGAAATAACTGGGATCACAGCCATGCACCACTAAGCCTGGCTTCAGAATCTTGAGTGCATGACCAAACGAATGAGACATAATGGATGAGTTAAAGACAGAGGAACTGGTCTGTAAGTCCCCAGCAGGAACCTGGACTGCTTGTTGTGCTGTTCTCCCCAGGGCCGAGCACAATGCCTAGCAGAAACAGTGTCCAAGATGTTCTGGATATGCTGACCGAGGGTTAAATCCCCGCGTGCCTCTTCAGAAGCCTAGCCACAAGACCGTGTCCGCTGCTGCATCTGGTCTTCGCCGCCCGATAAAGCAACAGGGAACCTGGCCGCATCTAGGCTTTTTCCTGTCGCTATAGGTCTAGGATCTTGTCTTCCCGCAAAGAACTTGCCAAGGGCAGCTCTGGCTAAGGAACTGGAACCCGCAGCAGACAGTATCCCAAATCAGAAGCCTGGGTGGCGCTGGCTGCTACCTCGCAGATGGTAGCCACTCCGGAGAACAATCGCGGAGCTGCGCCACGGCCCAGTGCTGTGCGGACGGAGCCGGAGTGAGGGGCAGGAAGGGAAGGAGGCTTCCGTAGTTCTGCTCCCCTTCACCGGGCGCGGCTCTCCAAGCACCCACCCCGCCCAGGCTCTGGCGCCCTTCTTGCCACCCCGCGCTTTCTAAACTTTCGGAGTTTTCCTGCACTTGCGTCACGGAAAAGGCAGGAAAGTGACGGAGTCCAGAAGCCGAGGCGGCCGCGGCTGGCGAGCTCCCCCGCGTAGCACTCAAGCCCCTGTCGCGAGAGATGTTTCAGCGCGCTGGCGGCTTGGCTGGGTGGCGGCTCGCAACCCCCTAACTCTCAGATCTTCGCCCTTGTCTTGCCTCCAGGACTGAGCGTGAGGGCCAGAAGCAAAAAGGCGCGGAGGAGTAGGCGGGGACCCGGGTTCCAGCGCCCCTGGCCGGCGGGAGGGCGGAGCCGGGCTGTCCCAGCCCAGGCGCGACGCGCGGAAGTGCGGTGGAGTTTGCCCAGTTCCCCAGCCTGCTTTTCCTCTCTCCCTCCCTCCCATGCCCCACCCCTCACCTCCCCTTCGGCTATTCCCTCCTTCCTCGGTACTCCACCTCCCGGAATCGCTTTTCTTTTTTTTTTCTTAATTTTGTTTTGTTTTGGAGCTGTCTTCTCGCCGGCAGCTCCGAGGGGCTGCGAGCGCTGGAGAAGCTGGCCCGGGGCCCCGCAGGGCAGAGCGGAGGACGGACGGACAGATCACCAGCCTCGCCATCTACTCATCGGAGCTCCCTCTGCAAACTACTGTTGAGTGTTTCGGGGCACTCGAGGAGTGGGGGACGGGGGTCGTGATCCCGGGATCCGGGACGGATTTCCGCTAGGGTCACCTCCGGACCGGGGTCCTTGGACTCAGATCAGGGTCAGCTTCAGGCTCAGAAACTGCTGAGGAATTAGGCAAACAAAAGAGGCCACTGAGTGACTTGGCCTGAAGTCGCCTGAGCCACTCGTCGCGCCCCCACTTTCCCCGGGGTGGGGGCTGGCCGCTTGAGGGGACAGAAGGGGCAACGGAGCCGGCGGGCCTGGCTCGGCCGCTAGGGTCGTGGAGTTGGTGGCCTGTTGTGCAAGCCTCAGCCCTTGTTTTCCCGGCCTGGTTCGTTGTGAGGCCGGACACATCCACCCTTGGACTCGATTCAGGAGGCTGCTGCTCTTCTCCTTGCCCCTCTTGGATTTTCTGGATTTTTGAAAACCCAGTGGCCCAGGAGGAGGAGGAAGGAGGAAGGGACAGATCTGCAGAGGAACGTGAGAGCCTCCCAAAGCCGGAGCAGCCAGAAGCAGCCCAGAGCCAGAGGGACTGCAGAGCCCTGCCCGGGTTTCTGGGACGGTGGTTTCCGAGTGATTCTTGTCTATTTTAGCACATTGTTCCAGTGCAAAGTGTGGCACTCTTGCCCTCACAGAGCTGGTTTCTCCAGGTCTTTTGACTTTTCTACTGGGAGTGGAAAGTGGAGGAGAGACACCCACCCTCCCCAGAGGCTGCCAAGGGAAGGGAGGAAGACTGTGGACATGAGCCCTCCCTGCTTGCAAGCATATGCCCAGAGACTTGATAGGGCAGTTTCTGGGCCTCCGGCATTGTTCTGAAGAGAGGGAGGCTGGACAGTGTCTGTCTGTGGGTGCTGAGACCCCACTTTAGGGTCTGGGTTGTGAGTACATTCTTGTGCTCACCCTGGTGAGCATCCCTATCTAGGCAGGACCCTCTCCTTCTTTATCTACCATGGCACTGAAAGGCCGAGCCCTCTATGACTTCCACAGTGAGAACAAGGAGGAAATCAGCATCCAGCAGGATGAAGACCTGGTCATCTTTAGTGAGACCTCACTGGATGGCTGGCTGCAGGGTCAGAACAGTCGTGGGGAGACAGGGCTCTTTCCTGCCTCTTATGTGGAGATTGTCCCTGCTGTAATCAGCCCCAAACATGCTGACTACTCCAGCAGCCCTGCAGGTTCTCTGGGCACCCAGATGAGCTTGTACAGCCCTAGCATGGCCAACCCAGCCAGAAGTGGTGGGGGCAGTGGCTTCCTCTCAAACCAGGGCAGCTTTGAGGAGGAGGATGATGATGACTGGGATGATTGGGATGACGGCTGCACAGTGGTGGAGGAGCCACGGGCTGGTGGGCTGGGTACCAATGGACACCCCCCACTCAACCTCTCCTACCCAGGTGCCTACCCCAGCCAACACATGGCCTTCCGGCCCAAGCCAGCTCTGGAGCGGCAGGACAGCCTGGCCTCTGCCAAGCGAGGCAGTGTAGTGGGACGCAACCTCAACCGTTTCTCCTGCTTTGTGCGCTCTGGAGTGGAGGCCTTCATCCTAGGTGATGTGCCCATGATGGCCAAGATCGCTGAGACATACTCCATTGAAATGGGCCCTCGTGGCCCCCAGTGGAAGGCCAACCCCCACCCGTTTGCCTGCTCTGTGGAGGACCCCACCAAACAGACCAAGTTTAAAGGAATCAAAAGCTACATCTCCTATAAACTCACACCCACACACGCTGGCTCACCAGTCTACCGGCGCTACAAACACTTTGATTGGCTCTATAACCGACTGCTACACAAGTTCACTGTCATCTCTGTGCCCCACCTACCTGAGAAGCAGGCTACAGGCCGCTTCGAGGAGGACTTCATTGAGAAGCGGAAGCGGCGTCTCATCCTCTGGATGGACCACATGACCAGCCACCCTGTGCTCTCCCAGTACGAGGGCTTCCAGCATTTCCTCAGCTGCCTGGATGCCAAGCAGTGGAAGATGGGCAAACGCAGGGCAGAAAGGGACGAAATGGTGGGTGCTAGCTTCCTGCTTACCTTCCAGATCCCCACAGAGCACCAGGACCTGCAGGATGTAGAGGACCGTGTGGACACATTTAAGGCTTTCAGCAAGAAGATGGACGACAGTGTCCTGCAGCTCAGCACTGTGGCGTCAGAGCTGGTGCGGAAGCATGTTGGGGGCTTCCGCAAGGAGTTCCAGAAGTTGGGCAGTGCCTTCCAGGCCATCAGCCATGCCTTTCAGATGGACCCCCCCTTCAGCTCTGAAACCCTCAACAATGCCATATCTCACACGGGCCGGACCTATGAAGCTGTTGGTGAGATGTTTGCTGAGCAGCCCAAGAATGACCTCTTCCAGATGCTCGACACACTGTCTCTTTACCAGGGCCTGCTCTCCAACTTCCCAGACATTATTCACCTGCAGAAAGGTAAGACCCAGTGCGGGCAGGTAACCCTTCCTGAGTCTGGCACTCTGCTGGAGCCTGGGGATGTAGGGGTGGAATGGAGCAACTCACCAAATCTTCCTGTCTCAATTTCAGTCATTCATTCCGCAAATGTGTTGAGAAAGTGCTATGTGGCAGGTGCTATTCTAGGTACAGGGATATTGTGGACAGGCCTGGTTCCTGTCCTCTGGAGTTCTATGTTTACCTTCTTGTCAGTTCATTCATTTTCTCTTTGTATCATTTACCCCATCATGCATGGAGCCCCAAGCTATCAGGCTGGGTTCTGGGAACAGAGAGATGACCGGGCCCACAGCCTTGCTCTTGAGGAGCCCATGGGCTCAGGGAGACCTAGAACCAGACCCGGATAACAAGAGCACAGTGTGCACTCCTGTCTTGTAAGCTCAGCAACCCTTCTTTGCAGCTTGAGAGCCATGTCTCCGCTCCACTCTATCTGAGAGCTCCCTATCAGTGCAGGAGGATCTCTGTCCTTATTTTACAAATGAAGGAGCCTGTGTCCACAGCAGAGTGGTTGCATGGGAGTCCATGGACCAGCTGGAACTGTCCCTTCTTCCTGCCACCTCCACAAGGACACGTTCATGTTGGCTGCCTCCCAGGCCCCCATGTTTTCGGTTCTCATGGCCCCCTCTGTGGTGGAGGGACAGGATGGGCCCCTGCCTGTAATTGCTGGGGATATCAAGGAACTTCCAGGGAAGTGACTCATCCCAGGTCACACAAGGGCACTGGGCTGGACTAGAGGGGCAGAATCAGGGGTCAGGGCACTGGCCACGTGGCCCATCTGATCCTCCTCCCCAAGCCTGGCTTCTCTTCTTGCCTGAGTGAATCAGGGGCTGATCCAGTGGGTGGAGGCAGGTGTCTTGGTGTCCCAGAGACTGTAGGGAGGGCAGATGTCAGGAGAGAGGTGTGGTCCTCCCTGGGGCTGCTTGGTAACTCTGGAAGAACCTTTGCAGGGTGTGGGACTGGTTCCCTGAACTGTAGGCCCTGAGGTCAAGCCTGTTTGGTGGGGAGTGTTACTCTGTGTAGGGCCTAGAGGCAGATGAGCCTAGGGGACAGCAAGCACCCCTTTGCCCTCAGTACCCAACAGACCCTGGGGTAACCCGGTGGCTCTCCCTACCAGCAGGTTGACTGTCAGAACTCTGGCTCCCAGCCTGCTTTGTCCCTTTTCCCCTCTTCCCTTCTCCTTTCCCTCTCCAGAGTCCCATACCCTGACATCTCCACCTTCCTTCCTCCTTTCAGCTCCAGGATATCTAAGGATTTAGTTCTAGTCTGGCTTTCCCTCCTGCTCGCCTTGTGTCCTTGGGAAGTGTCTTTGCCTCTCTGGGCCTTGGTTTCCTATCCATGAAATAAGATGGCGTGGAGGAAGTGAGTTCTCAGGCCTTAAAGGGACGGGACAGGAAGGGGCTCTTGGGGAAGGTCTGGCCCAGAAGCAGAATGATGCTTTAGTCCTGGCTCTGTGCTCTGGGCTAGAGGAGGTAGCCCGTGGCTGGGGGCCCAGTAGGACAGGTGCCTCCCTATTCAGAAGTGGAGCCACATACTGCAGTAGGGCCTGGGAAAGCTGGTTCGACCAGCTCCTTGGATTGCATGTTCCTGTGTGAGCAGCAGGAGGCTGGGCACAATGATTAAACAACTGCCTCCATGCAGTGCCTGGGGACCCTTGCTAGGGTAGAGCTGGGACAGGAGGGCCACCTCAAGTCTAGGGCACCCATGGTTCCCAGGCTTGTATCAAATTAGATGGGGAGTGAGGTCAAACCAGACTTTTTGACCATAGGTAGAGAGACAGTTGAGGGAGACCACGTGTCTGAGTCTCTACTTGAGGTATTTCTAAGAGTCAGGGGTCACTGTCCTTTGGAGCAATTATGCAACTGAAGTAGAGGCCAGCCTCTTCTCTCACGCAGACCCCTGCCACCCTCCAGGGTAAGCTCTCCTAGGCTTACTGTAGGTCCAGAGTTCTGGCCTGGGGTCTAGGTTAAGAGTCAGGGAGGAGGGCTTGGAATTGGTCCGAGAGAGACCTAGGCAGGCTTTGGGGACCCCAGCATGGGGCAGGGGATCCCTTGCTGGCCCTATGGGTGGAGCCCTCTCTCAGATAAAGAGCAGGATTGTTAGGTCCTTGGTCCCTGGGATTCTTTCTGGCCTTTCTGGACATCAGAAAGAATGATGAGTGTGTGGGAGAGATAAGTGTTGAGGAATCAGGATTGGGGCAGACTTTGCCTCTGAGGTGACCTTGGGAAGTTTTCTCCTCGCGATCTCCACATTAATAAAATGAGAGTTGAGCTGAGGCCCATCAACCTGGCCTGCCCATTGGCCCAGGCCCCAGAGCCCAGTCCAGGGGTCTTCTATGAAAACAATAACTATGTAATTAACACAAAACTGGGGCAGTTTGGGAGATGAAAGGGAGCCTTAGTAAGTAAAGGTTATCTTGGGGCAACAAGGAGAAAGTGGCTGCTCAGGGCAAGCCAGGGCCTGTGGTCCCCTCCTAAGAGCTAGCAAGGGCAGGCTCAGTCATGAGACTCATCACAAGTCAGCAGGCTGGTGGGATCCCCCATTTTCCAGATGTGGTACACCGAGGTGATCTGATAAGCCGAGCAGGCATGGAAGCCCAAATGTGTCTGACTCCCCAGCCCAGGCCAGACAGATGGAGGAAGCATCAGCTGTCCAAGACATGGACAGCTAAGGGAGGTTAGCCAGGCAGAGAAGGAGGAAGGAAGGAGGTTTGGGTGGACTGGGCACTCTAACACTACTAGTTCAGCTGGCATCCTTGGAGTTTGAGCATAGCCAAGACAAAGTGGCCCTTGCACTCTTGCTCAGGGGGGTAGATAGGTGGGTTCCACCTCTGTGGATTCTGAGCCATCATCTAACTCTCTAACCCTTCCTCTACCTCTCCACCTCTCCTCCTAGCCTTTTTTTTTTTAACATTGGGGATTAAACCAAGGGGCACTTTACCACAGAGCTACATCCCCACCCCCCACTTTTTTTTTTTTTTAAGAGCGAGAGAGTCAATTTTTTTTTTTTTTTAAGAGAGAGGGACAGTGAGAGAGACAGAGAAAGAGAGAAACAACTTTATTTAGTTTTTCACATGGCCTTAGCTGTTCCAACACTTAGTTGCGTACGTGGTGCTGGGGTTTGAACCCGGGTCCTTGTGCTTGCCAGGCAAGCTCCGAAACCGCTGAGCCACCGCTGCAGCCCGAGAGAGTCAATTTTATTTATTTTTCTATCTGGTTTTCGTTTTTCCGACACTTAGTTGTGTATGTGGTGCTGGGGTTCGAACCCGGGTCCTCACTCATGCCAGGCAAGCGCTCTACTGCTAAGACATCTCTCCAGTCCTTTAGTCCTTTTTATTTTTATTTTGAGACAAGGTCTTGATAAGTTGCTCAGGGCCTCACTAAGTGGTAGAGGTTGGCCTTGAATTACGATCTTCCTGCCTCAGCCTCTGGAGTTGCTGGGGTTACGGGCACGTGCTACTTTCTGTATCTGGTTCCTCCTGGGTTTTATAAACAGAATAGTGCTGCCGTGAGCCACTGTTGGCCGATGCTGTCTGTGGCTTGTGGATAGAGAAGCAAGTTGTCCACCGTAGCATACAGTATCCTGAGCTCTCAGTCGTGTCAGGCAAAATCCTCAGCCCTTCATCCGTATTAATTCAGATAAATCTCAACTAGTGTAGGGCAGGTACTGTGTGTGTCCCATTTTACAGATGTGGAAACTATAAAGTATTGTACTATTGCAAGCAGTTGTCAGCGGCATCACATCGAATATGCCTTGTTCCATTTGACAGCGGGGAGTCCAGCAGCCCAGGCCAGAGCAGTGTTTTGCTGAAGGAGGCACAGCTGGGACTAGGACTCAGACCTCCTTCCCCCAACTCAGGCAGGTGGTAACTACCTTCATGAGATAAAAAAACAAGTTGGTTTGAGGTTGGAGCTTAGGAAATACTTGTGGGGCCCTGGGGCTGTGCAGCTGGTGGACTTTAACTCTCCCTTCCTGTTCCTGAGCCCCAGTACTCCAAAGCAGGAGACAAACCTAGGGTACGCCCAGGTCAAGTCCTAAATAGAATGAGGGATGCTGGACAGGCCTGAACTCTGACTTCCAATCTGTCAGGTGGAACTCCTTAGCTTTAGCTGATCCTGGCCCCAGAAATGAGTCACAGGGTGAGAAAGTGATAGAGGGTGGGGCCTCCGCCCCTCTCCACCCCTGCGGACTTTGCTCCGGTTCCTGGGTCCCTGCCTGCTTGTGGATATCTAGTTAGTAATTGCGGTAGGTTCATTCTTGCTCTTTGGATCACAGACTCTTCATCAACAAAAGGAGCCTTTTCTTCTTTCAAGGCCGTGGGCAGAAAAAAATCCTCTTGAGTATAAATGCACCTCCACTGCGTCCAAATTCATGCAGGAAGTTCCTTTCGCTGAAGCTTAGCTCCGTTTTTTGCTGTTTCCTTCCTTCCTTCCTTCCTTATTTCCCCTCCCACCCTTCTTCCCTCTCTCTCTTTCTATTTCTTTCTTTCTTTTTTTAAAAGAGAGATGGGCAGTGAGAGAGAAAAAGAGAGAGTCAATTTTTATTTAGTTTTTCACGTGGCTTCTGTTCCTCTGCTTTGTTGCATACATGGTGCTGGGGTTCAAACTCTCTTCCTTGAGTGCTGTAAACTGCCCAGCCACTGCTTCAGCCCTCTATTTCTTTCTTTTTTATTTTTTTTTAATTTTTAATTTTTTTTTTTTTAAAGAGAGAAGGACAGTGTGAGAGAGAGACAGAGAGAATCAGTTTTTAACACGTTCGTTGCTCTGACACTTAGTTGTGTACGTGGGTGCTGGGGTTCGAACCCGTGTACTTGCGCATGCCAGGCAAGCACTGTAACCGCTGAGCCACCGCTCCAGCACCCCTCTGTTTCTTTTTCTCTTTCTTTCCTAAGGATTGGACTTGGGGACATTTTACCACTGTGTTATATCTCCAACTCGTTCTTATTTTGAGAGGCTGTCACTAAGTTGTTGAGGCTGTCCTTAAACTTGCAGTCCTCCTGCCTCAACTTCCCAAGCCACTGGTATTACAGGCGTGAGTCCCACATCCAGCCCTGTTTTCTATCTTTCTTCTTTTTTTTTTCTGCTTAAATACCCCAAACTTTTAATTTTTTTTTTGAGAAACATTTTTTTTATTGGATGGATATAGAGATACAATTGAGGGGGAAACATTATCAAACATTCAAGAACCATTGTGTATATACTTAGTTATCCAGGGCTAATGCCATATCATGGATGCCCAGCTTGGGTTCCCCCTGTTGCTGTTTCCCCCAGAAGAACTCCTGAGTTAAATGGACATCTTGTGGAGGATCTATCTTTCTTCTTATGGCCCCTCTACCCCCTGGGATCTTCTCAAATCCCTATGTCCATTGTTTGGGGGTGCAGCATAGCTTCCTGCTGCAGAGATGGTATCCACCTCCCAGCTGTGGGGGGCTGGGCTCACCCCACTTGTTGGGCAGGCAGGAGTCTGGGAACCGCTGGGTAATCCCTGTCACTCAGGACCTGTTTCTTCTTACATCAGTACAAGGGTGAGGATGGGTTGGGGGTTTGGACACCTGCCCTCTTTGGTCTCTCCAGCTCTGAATGACCTTACCGAGTCCCTCCTGGGCCTTAGGGTGATCCCTATTCTGCTACCTAGACAGGGCTGTTGGGATGGAGCAGGAGGCAAGAGGTGGTTAAGGGAAGGTGGTAAAAGGGTGGAGCGGGTTGGGAGGTTGGAACTAGGGACTATGAATTTCCTTAGGGTGCTGTGTGTGACTCTCCAGAGTTTTTTTTGAGCATGTAGAGCCCTGGCCTGACACATGGTAAGTGTCCAGCAAATGCTCTTTGTTTTTGTTTTTTATTTCTTTTTAAGAGAGAGAGGAGCAGTGAGAGAGAAAGAGAGAGAGAGAGAGAAAAAGAGAATCGATTTTATTTAGTTTTCATGTGGCTTTTGTTGCTCTGACACTTTGTTGTGTACGTGGTGCTGGGGTTTGAACCTGTGTCCTCATGCATGCCATAACTGCCAAGCCACCGCTCCAGCCCAGCAAATGCACTTTGAATGCATCCAACAACTTGAGTGAGAATAAAAAGAATATCATCTAGAAGGCCCTCAAGAGCCCTCCTTAAGGGCTGGAGCACTTGCCTGGCATGCATGGGACCTGGTTTTGAATCCCAGCACCACATACACAACTAAGTGTCAGAGAAATGAAGGCTAGATGAAAAAATAAATAAGATTGATTCACTTTTTCTCTCTCACTCTTTTTTTTTTAAGAGAAAGGGACAGTGTGAGAGAGAGAGAACAATTTTTATTTACTTTCACGTGGTCTTCATTGCTCTGAGATTTCACTGTGTACGTGGTGCTGGGGTTTGAACTCGCATACTCACACATGCTGGGCAAGTGCTGTAACCACTGAGCCACTGCTCCAGCCCTTCTAAAAAGGCCCTCCTTAAAGGAGAAGCAGCAAAGTATGGATAATGACTGTGCTGCGTATGTTCAGGGATGCTTTTGAAGAGCTGGAAGGAGTGTGGTGTCTTTTTTTTCTTTTTCTTTTTTTTAAATGAGAGAGAGAGAAAGAGAATCAATTTTACTTATTTTTTCCATCTGGCCTTTGTTTCTCTGACACTTTTGTACATACAGTGCTAGGGTTTGAACCTGGGTCTTTGCACATGCCAGGCAAACACTCGAACCACTGGACCACCGCTCCAGCCCCAGTGTGCTGTGTTCTGCATCAACCCTTCCCACCTCCTTTATCCTCTGTGCTCAGGGGATTCCCTGTCAGCCCCATGGGAGTGAGTGCTAGGCAAGGCAAACCGCTGCCTCTTCCCTGTAACTGTCTCCACTGGCTCAAGGGCAGAATTAATCAAGCACCTTATAATTCAGAACTGAAATGCATTAACCACTTGCTTGCAGATTCTTGCGCATTGGGTCTCCTGCTCAGGTTTACCCCCTACCCTCCATCTGTCACCTGATTATTACAGTAGGTGCCTCTCTTCCCCAGGGGCTGGGGTGAGGAGTGGGCGGAGCCTGTATGTTGGGGAGTCATATCAGGTGGCCTTTGAAGTACTGTTTTAGAATCAGCAGTCTGATGGGGAGGGTGGGGAGACAGTGGACAGATGAGGGGAGTCATTCTGCCTGGGAGTATGGGGAAGGCTCTGGTGTAGAAGTGGTACCTGATCTGGCCTTGAATTATGGATAGGGATCCAGCAGGCATAGGGATGAAGGTAGGAAATTTCTGGGAGAGTTTGATGAACATGGGATCAGTTTGGAATGCAAACTGAAGCCTCCTGGGCCAGGGAAACAGGTGTGGACCTTGATCTGTAGGCAGAGGGGAGCCAGGGAAGGTGCCCAGCTTG
This sequence comes from Aplodontia rufa, assembly GCA_004027875.1. Lineage (NCBI taxonomy): Eukaryota > Metazoa > Chordata > Mammalia > Rodentia > Aplodontiidae > Aplodontia > Aplodontia rufa. Next base: position 12,922 of record PVKS010017136.1, on the reverse strand, counting down.
GGGGATATCTTAGAGCATTGCAGGACAGACTTTGGATCTGGACCAGGGGTGGGGAACTTCTCTAGCAGCTCAGGGACAAAGTCAGTCTATTCAGCAGACATGTATCAAGATCTGCTCTGAGCCAGGTGTGGTTCTGGGAGCTAGGGAACATAAGATAGGACAGGCCCTGACCTCAGCCAGCTGACAGCCCAGGGCATGTGGGAAAAGAAGTCACAGGGTGTAAGAACCATAGCAGAGAAAAAGCCAGGGAGCCTGCCTGGTGTCACTGGGAGGACCTCTGGAGGCCAAAGGATACACCTTTCTGGTAGAGGTGAGACATGGACTTGAATTAGGAGCCACTGTGAGATGGTGAGGCTAGTCCTGGAAATAAACCTATTAGCTGGGCTGTGACTGATTGGTGCCACATGCTATTGGTGCTGTAGGTTTGCTGGTGTGTCCAGTTTAGGAGGTACTGAGGGTAAGGCTGCAGGGGTACATCCTGGTGGAGACAGCCAGGTGGCTGCACAGTGGACCTGGAGTCCAGGAGTGAAGACTGAGTCAAGCTGATGAGGGTGTTGTCTGCCCTTGAGGGGCTCAGGGAGCACACAGGGAGCAAAGAGAGGAAGCCTAAGCCCCGATCTGTCTGTCCTTCACTCTGCCCTGCCAGGTGCCTTTGCCAAGGTGAAGGAGAGCCAGCGCATGAGTGATGAGGGCCGCATGGCACAGGACGAGGCCGATGGCATTCGCAGACGCTGCCGCGTGGTGGGCTTTGCCCTGCAGGCTGAGATGAACCACTTCCACCAGCGCCGTGAGCTCGACTTCAAGCACATGATGCAGAACTACCTGCGCCAGCAGATCCTTTTCTACCAGCGGGTCGGCCAGCAGCTGGAGAAGACCCTGCGCATGTATGACCACCTCTGATCACGTGCACCAGGTCCCTCCCCACCCCAAGGCCCGGTCACTGCGATCCACCTCACTTCAGACCTCCCTGCACCAGCAGTGGCTGGGGGTTGGGGGTGGGTGAGGTAAGCAGCCTCTTCCTCCTGCTGGGAGAAGGGGCTTTGGAGGAGTCACAGGTGCCCCTGGAGTAGTTCCCCCACTGTAGAGTCGGGGCACAGCAGGGTGAGAATACAGCTGGGAGCTCTCCAGGCCAAAACCTGGGCTGCTGTCAGTTACTAAAGACTAGGCCAGAGTCAGCCTCCCCTGGAGCCTGTAGTGTCCACTCACCTGGCCACCATGGTGGCCCTGGTTCAGACATGGGCATACAGCCTGGGACAGGCATCTCCATCCAAGGTGGGGGTTAGACATAGAAATAGGCAAAGGCAATGTAATATGACAGTTGGAAGCATATAGGAGAGACCCCAGCATTTTGCTGGTCAGAGGAGACTCCACAGAGTAGGTGACATTCCAGCAGTGTCTTGAAGAATGACAAGCACCTGCCAGATTGTCAGTGGGGAGAAGGACTTTTGGGGGAGAGGACCAACTTTGACTTTTCCTTTCCTCACCTTTCCCAAGCAATACTGATACCATCTTCATGGGGACTCTGGCCTGTGTGGCAGAGGGAAGGGGCTGTCTTTGCTCATATGTCCTTGGCTTTCTCTGCCCCATCCCATCCCCTGGAGGAGGGGCTGCAAGCCAGCTCCATCCTATAGGCCTCTGACTCCCCCACTGCTGAGCTCCAGCCTTCTCTTGGCTAGAGGACCATGCAGCACCTTTCCTCTGGGCTAAAGATATGGAAACCAGCCGTGGACCCCAAAGCCCGGGTGGCATCTTCCTGGAGAAGACTTCCAAAGTTCCTAGATATAGGAGTTCACCAACTCATTGGAGTCACTCTCCATACTCTAAACAGGCTCAGACGCAAGGCTCCAGGGTCCCTGGCCTCCCCAGCATTTCCTTCCTGAGTCCTTCACGTTGCAGAGTGGAAACCAACCTAAGGGGAGAAAAGAAGGGGTTCCAGGAGCCCCCTGGCCAGCCTCACTGTTAGGGAGTACTTGTTCCTGGTCAGGTCGTGCTGTCTCCCACCTATGTTTACATCTTCCGGGGTGACTGTCCCCCACCCAGGCCAAGGTGTGGGCCCGCAGCTGTTGGGTTAGCTGATCCTGTTACCTCTGCCCACCCAGGAGGTCATGGTCTGCTCCAGCTGCTGCTGCTTAAATCTTTTTTTTTTTTCCTGTCTTTTTTTCTTGATAAACTTTTACAGTTAAGATGAGAGAAGTATGACTTTTTCTGTTTGGATCCTGGACGGGGGTGAGGGTGGGGGAAGGAACCTGAATTTTCCCTGGGAGCCACTGGACTAGATTTTGTGGTCAGGGTCGGCACAGATTTTACTACAGAGCATGGAAAGGAAGGGGGAGGACTTGGCTGGTGGGAAGAGCAACAGGTGGCCCTGGCCCCCCAGCTGGCCTAAGATGGCTGGGTCCTGTGCAGGAGGTTGATTGTGGTACCCTCTGCACTGAGGGCTGAAGGAGGAAGGAGTAGGAGGCCTTGAACAGGAAAGTCTCAAGTTGTTCCTGTCCCAAGAGAGTCATGTCCTGGCCTTGCCTCTGGAAAGCCCCAGTCCAGGGGAAGGGAGGGGTCGCTCAGAAGCTAGGTCCCTCTCCAGTCAGTCCTGGGTGCTCAACCCTGCAGTGGCTCTCATGTTGGAAACTGACAAGGACCCACAGCCATGCCCTTGGTCAAGGTGGATTGAAGAGAAGTATGCTGGAGAAGCATGGCTCATCTTCAGAGGCATTGGGGACTTAGGTGGGGGTGAGGTGGAGGGGGCACTTCCAGGTCAGTGCCACCAGGAAGGTTTTGACTGGGCCAGGGCCCAGGGAGCTCATAGCAGGGAGGTAGGGAAGGGGCCCCACTTAGGGCAGGGCTCCCCATTCAGGGCAAAGTGTCCTCAGAGGAACTTCTGGAATGGGTTCCCCTGGCCCTGGATCAAAATTAGGTCAGATTTGGGACTTTCTGAGGAATTTTCCCCTCCCTGCCCTCCTTCCTTCATTTTCCAACACATGCGAGGAACTTCCCACCCTTAACCTCTTCTCAGCCATGACCTCCATGTAGCTTTCTGCAGAGAGGCTCTGAGCAGTAAGGAATGCTCCTCTACAGTGCCAGAAATGTCCCCTGCTAATGCTTCCTGCCCTGGGGAGTAGTGTTGCCTCCGTGTCCCTTAATTGAGAGGGGCTACATCCCCACCTGTCCTCAGGGTAGCCTCTGAAGAGGGGCTTGGACCTAGGAAAAGAAGCAGAAAGTGAAAATTTGGGATGGGCCAAGACCTCAGGCATCCTGAGGTCTCTGGGTATTGGCGGGTGTATGTGGCAGGGGGCAGGTGTTTGTAGTGGGAATCTCACAGCCCCACTCTCTGGTTTCTTTCTATTAGTATGGGTTGGGGTGTTGGGAATTTGGGATTGTTCTGCACCAGCTGGAGCCCCTCGCATCAGGGGACTGGGGGGGCCAGTGTGTGTCGGGGGGAGTGTGCTGGTGATGGCAGGGCTTGCTGGCCTTAGTCACATGCCAGGCAGATGTTCCAGACTGAGCTGGGCCCAGCTGCCTCTAGTTTCCTCCCTCATGTTGACGGGGGTGAAAAACAAGGCTTCTCTTTCTGTCCTGGGCAGCTACTAGGACCTGGAGTGGGGGTGGGGGACCCTTGATCCCCAATCTTGGCCCAGCCCAGGAAAAGGAGTGTGCTTTATGGCTTCATGTGGGGTTGGGGATGGAGGCGACCTTAGCTCCTGCATCCTTCACCTCCTGGACACAGGAGGGCTGGGAGCCCCTTTGCCATGTCTATACCACTGACTGGAGCAGAGCCAGGCCTGGGAGAACCAAGTGGCTTCAGGAGCCCTGTGGCAGAGCCACATGGTCGTCCACATATCCATGCAGTCACGGAAAGTCATCCTGTTGCACACAGCCCAAAGCAGACACAACCACACGCAGTCACACCACCTGCCACCGTACCACACCTGGCCACAAACGATTGCGTACTCATGTGCTTGTGCAGTTTTCCCCTGGCCACACCTCCACCCACCACCATTGTTCACGGTCACGACCGCACATGCTGCTAACAGCATCAGCCTCAACCACCTTGTCACACGTAGCCACTTCACAGTCCTGTGTGCACGGCACAGCCTTTCACAGCGATTCATAGTCATATACAGCCACAAAGTCACGCATGGACATAATGAAAGTGTCACAAATGTGTAGCTATACTGAAATGTATCTATGACACTTCTCAGACCCCTAGGCCAGCTCATCAGAGATTTAAGAGAACTTTGAGGGACAAGCAGCTCTAAAGTAGAGGAAGTCACAATTACCCCATCCAGGTGCACACCCTGAAAGGTGTGAATGTACAGTTAGATGAACGGATAGCATTGAGTTCAACTCATTGCATAGACAGTAACCCTGAGGCCTGGTGCTGGTGGCTGGCCACCTCATCCAGCAGGGCGGAGGATGCTCAAGGGCCAGAGCCTAGCTCTAGGCAGGCGTTATGGCCTGGGCCAATCCCCAGGGCCATGCTGATCTGAAGGCCCCTGGCTGAACCCGCCCAACAAAGTTCCAGCCATCTCCCATCTCTCTAGCTTGAGCTGAGCTTTAGCGTCCACAAGAGCAGGAGCCAGGATGCTGTGGGGCAGGGCCCGTGCCTGGGCGGGAGGAACATTCCTGCATCATGTCCTCCCCAAGCATGTGAGGACTGGGCCCGCCCTGCCTGCCTGCCCGCTGACTCAGGCCTCCAGGAGCCAAGCCCTCGAAGCTCCCCCACCCACCCCAACGTGTTCCCCGCCAGTGCAGTCCAGTTCCTCTGAGGGCTGGGGCAGGAGGAGACGGTGAGTCCTGGCAGGAAGACCATGGGGAAGATCAAAATTCACCACCTCAGACAGCTCAGAAGGGCTGATTGTGAAACGTAGCTCTGTGGTTCAACAGTTTAACAAATCTTTTTCTTTTGGTTTAGTTTTGTTAGCCAAACCCCAACCCTAATGCGGTCCAGTCTGTTTAAAAAGCAGTGTCTCACGTGGCTGTGGCCTCCTGTGTCCGCGTGCCAGCCCTGGTCAGCATCTCAAATCCATTTCATAGAGACTGACTCTTGGCTGGAGGGAGGATGGGACCCTCCCAGGATCACACGGCAAGGCTGGCTTCATCCCTAAGCCACACTGATTAATTGGCAGATCCTCTGCTCCATAGGTATGAAAATATAGGACAGAGGCTGGTAAATCAACTGCTAAACTGTGAAGGGAGGTTGGAGGGTAGGGTAGGTTTCAGCAGTCCCCAGGGAGAAGAGGCTGAGGACAGCACTGCATGGTGACAAAAGTCACAGTGACTTAAGAGCTCCATTTACAAATGAACACTTGAGGGGAGCAGAACCTTACTTTTCTAGTCTGCACTAAATTTCTCTTTTGCTCCCCACCCGTGGTATGAAAGTAACTTCGAAGAATTTGGAGAGGCCTTCTTTCCCCTGGTGCATGTAAGTTTTAGGGATGGCGCATGCAAAGACCTTAGGAAGGCTCCTTGACTTTTTTTCAGAGGCTGAAACCCACATATTCAGATGGCCTGCACTCCACGTTAAAGCGTTCAGTTTACCACTCAACATCTTTTCTTGCAGATGTCAAAATTTATTGATTTTTGATTTGTGTTTCTTTTCTTTTTCTTTTTCCTTTTCTTTTCTGCCCTCCCTCCCCAGCCCTGGCTGCAAATGTTGTCATAGGTTGCTTCTTGCAGATGGGACCCTGGCACTGGCCCTGTGGTGTGGTCCTGGGCCCTCTGATCATCTTCCCTTTTCCCTATTGGCAAAGGTCCGTCCTGTGGCTCATGGCTGTCATTCCATAGCTCCCACCTCACAAGCAAGCACAGGGAGCTCTGGGGACTGCTAAGACACCCTGTGCAACCCTTTGTCATTTGGCATCTGGCTGCATCCTTGGGGTTCTACCTGGGGTATGAGTGCCATTCGTCCTGGATCTCCCAACATCTCTGGGGCTATTTCACAACCACCCTGTGTGTAAGAGATTATCAACTTCATTTTACAGTGTAGGAAATAGAGTCCGGCAATGAAGGTGGAAGCTGAGGATGGGTTGAGACAGTTCTCAGGCCTTGGCCACCTGTGCTGAGAGGCAAGTGGCCAACGTCTGGGGCAGGAGTTGGAAGCTGGCTGGAATGTGGAGGCACCTGGAGCCTCTTCTGGGCTCACCCAAACCCCCTTGCTGTGGTTTGGCAGGAGAGCTCTGGATGGGGACAGTGTGAGGCTCCACCACATGGCCCTGTTGCCTCCTGGTAGCAACTGCCCTGGGTCCTTTCCCTCTCCCAGAGTGGCTGACCCAAGTGCAGATCCTGCTCGGTGCACGCTTGCTGCAGGGACGTTCTGAGCTGCCTGTGCTTCCATTTGCCCATTTATATCATGGAGTTCCGTGGCTGTTGGTAGGTCTCCATAACAAAACGCTTCAGCTGCGGAGTGCCCAGTGAGGAGAGGCTGGGCATATTGGCCTCTGCCACAGCTGGAGCAGCCCAGAATCCTGGCACCCTGGCACCCCAACTCACAGGTGAGAAAATGTATTGGGCAAGTCCTGGAAGGCCACAAATGGTAGAAGACAGGGCTGGGCCTGTGGCCAAGTCCCTGTCCAGCTTGGGCCCTGCCCCATGGTGCCACCATCTCTACGGGGTTCAGTTTCCTTGGGACCACTTGGCTGTCATGATTTTTTTTTTTTGGTATTGGGGATTGAACCCAAGGGTGCTTAACCACCGAGCAACATCCCCAGCCCTTTTTATTTTTTATTTTGAGACAGGGTCTTGCTAAGTTGTATAGCGCATCATTAAGTTGCCAAGGCTGGCCTTGAACTTGTGATCCTCCTGCGTTAGCCTCCTGCGCTGCTGGGACTAGGGGTGCCCACCACCGTGCCCCGCTTGTGATATTCAGTGATCCAGTGGGAGGGTCCATAAGGCCACTGGCTGTCATATGTTACCAATGCATGCAGGGCAGCATGGCCCAGGAGTTAAGAGACCCAGGTTCATAACCCAGGCCTCCCATGGATGGAGTCACTAGGTGATCTAAGGTTACCACTCAGCCTCGGTTTCCCCAAACATCATTCCAGTGCTGGTCATCACTTGTAAACAGGTTCCTGAGTATGAGCACTTTCTCTGCAGCAGGTGTGCTATATTCTCAGAGCCAGAGAGCCAGCCAGGCAGGGGTGTGTCTAAGTATACAATAGCTGCCAGTATTTCAGTCTGACTATGTGCTGGGCCTTGGACAAAGTGCCTATCATGAGTCATCTCATCGCCCACGACTGTCTGGAAAGTAAGAACCCCTATGGCCAACATTCTCCAGTAGGCAGTGGCTCAGAGGCACTGAGTCAGGCGAGCGTGTGAGATTGAGCACCTGCCCTGGGCCCTGGGCAGGCTCAGGCTGAGGTCTGCCTGTCCCAGAGCCAGGGCCTTTCCGCGGCACTGGGCTGCCTTTCCAAGGCTGGTGGGCTGGGCAAGACTGGGGCCACTGTCATACCTCAGAGTGAATGCAGGGGTACTAGGGGAGGAAAAAGAGGGGAAGGCAGCCACAGGGCAGGTAAGGGGAGGGTGGAGGTAGGTGGAGGTGGGTACGCCTTCAAGTCAGAGGGTTTGGCCAACAGAGAGAGCTGAGCAAATATTTGTTGAGTGATAATTTTCTTCTTTTCCTCCTCCTCCTCCTCCTCCTTCTTTTTGGTATTGAGAATTGAACCCAGGAGCACTTTACCATTGAGCTACCTCCATAGTCCTTTAAAATATTTTGAAAATTTTGGGGCTGGAGCAGTGATTCAGCAGTTGAGTACTTGCCTGGCATGCAGGAGGACCTGGGTTTGAACCCCGGCACCACATGCACAACTAAGTGTTGGAGAAACTAATACCAGATGAAAAATAAATAAAATTGACTCTCTCATTCTCTTTCTCTCTAAAAAAAACAGGGCCTTGCTAAGTTGCCAAGGCTGACCTTGAACTTGCTATCCTCCTGCCTCAGCCTCCCGAGCTCTGGGATTACAGGAGTGTGCCACGATGCCCAGCTGAGTAATCATTTTCTATAGGGCCTCAGACAGGAGTATGGGAGCAATCTCTGACTTTGGATGGGGATGGACAGGGACAGTGAACGGGGCGGGAACAGGACTCTGGTCTCTATGAAGGATTGTTAGAAGCCTCTTTTCTCCAGACAGTGGGAGCAGTGAGAATGCCCAGAAAATGCTAATAGTGACTGAGCGGGAGAGGGGAGAAGGGCTCTGGCTCTGGGGCTTCTAGGGGGTAAGCAGGGGAAGGCAGAGGTGCAACGAAGGAGTCTGTGCTTGTGCTTGGTACCTGGAGTATGTGCATCCCGTGTGGTTGCTGTCAGCGTTGGTGCCTGCATGTTCCCGCAGTGACACTGGAGCTTGCTGTCATTAGCTGCACAAGAATATGCTTGTGTTTCCCACCCTGGAAAAGGCAACACCTCTCACCCTGGAGCTCAGGCCCAGCCTTGGCATCATAGCTCTTTTCTTCCTCTCACACTCCTCACTACATTCGTAAGCAAAGCCTGCTAGCATCTCAAAAGAGATCCTAAGCCACGCCTGTAATCTCAGAGACAGGAGGATCCCAACATCAAGGCCAGCCTCTGAAACTTAGCAAGACTCTATCTCAAAATAAAAAATAAAAATGGCTGGGGATGTGGCTCAGTGGTAGAGAGCCCCTGAAAAAGAGAGAGGTAGGGAGAAGGAGAAAGGAAAAGAGTGGGAGAGATCCCAAATCGGACACTCTCACCACTGGGGCATAAACTGCCATTATACTCACCTGGTCTAGGGCAGAAGCCCCTAAGTTGCTCTTCTGCTCTTTCCCATTCCCTGGTGGTCCAATAGGAGCCAGAGAGAGCTTTTGTTTTTTTTTTGTTTTTTTTTTTGGTACTAGGGATTGAACCCAGGGGCACTATATCTCTGAGCTACATCTCCAGCCCTTTTTTTTTTTTTTTTTGAGACATGGTCTTGTTAAATTGTGGAGGCTAGAGGCTGGTCTCAAATTTGTGATCCTCCTGATTCAGCCTCCCAATAATACAAAGGTAATTGTTTTAAATCTGCTTTTGGTCCATCTCCCCAGTGGAAAGAGCCCTCATGGGAGACCAGCATTTGTGTCTTGCTTATTGGTGTATCCCAGAGCCTGGCTCATAGCAGGTGACTCCATGTCTGCGTTGCTCTGTCTGCAGTCTCCAGGGAGGGCATGTGTGCAGTTCTGATTTCCACGCCTGCTGCTGTGTCCATGAGGGTCTGCACATGCTGTGTGCTTGGCTGCATGTGGCGGTGCTGTGCACGCATGTGCATGGGCACGTGTCCCCACAGCAGTTGGTGGCAGAATGCATACCTCCTCCCTGACATCATCTCCCCCACACACCCCCGGTCCCAGTGACTCACTCCAGGGAGTGTTTCCCTTTCTCAGCTGGGTCTGGAGAGGGAAGGAGGGAGGGAGGTGTGCATGGCCCTTCTTAGTGCTCTGGAGGCCCAGAGAGCTCCTCTCTGTGCGGTCCTTCCTCAGCTAGCCTGAGGCCTTGCTGTCCGCACCAGCAGAGGGGCAGCCTCCCGCTCTCCCTGACGCAGAGGCTGGGCCAGCATCAGCTGCGTACAGTGTGGGTGTGTCTGCATGAAGGGTGGTCCTGTCCTGTCCTGTTGGTTTCTCAGGTTTCTAGGGTGACTACTGAACAACTGAGAACGTTGAAGCTGGGGGGCAGCTGAGTGCAGAGCTCTGCCACAGCTTACCGGCACCCCAACTCCTCTTACCCATCATAAAGGTGGGTCTAGGAAAGTGGGCGATGGCGGAAGCCCAGGCTTCCAGCCCAGCACCAAGTGTTTTCCTGGGGCTACTCCCTGTCAGGTAAGCGCCACATAGCATACCTCAGCCTGACCTCCAGAGCTCCTCTAACCTTAGGCCCAGAGAAGAGGAGTGACCCCGCAGTCACACAGCAATTCACTGGCAGAGCTGGGTCGCTTGGCGGCTTGAAATCTTTCTAGCTGCCAAAGATGCACCTCTCAGCAGGGGGATTCCTGGAGCCTGGAGGTTCTGAGGGGCTGTCAAGGCAGGGGAGATGGAGTGGGAGAGGCTCTGGATTATCTCCCAACTTAAAGAATTTTTTAGGGGGGCGCTAGGGATTGAACCCAGGGTGCTTCTCCATTGAGCCTCATCCTCAGCCCTTTTTATATTTTCTTTTGAGACAGGGTCTCACTAATGTTGCTTAGGACCTCGCTAAGTTGCTGAGGCAGGGTTCGAACCTGTGACCCTCCTGCCTCAGCCTCCCAAGCTGCTGGGTTTAGAGGTGTGTGTCATTGCACCCAGCCCACTTAGTGAACTTTGCTCCATGTGGTGGGCTGCCACGCAGAATTGGTGAACATGTTCTGCCATGGGGTTAGGAGCAGATAGACACTAGTAGGAGTAACGGTAAGGATGGAGGGTGTGGGCAGTGATCTCTCAAGAGTCTACAGAGTAAAGAATAAACCTACCCCATAGAAATTGAGAGCTTGGCCCTAGGTCAGCCTGGGCTCTGCCAGAGCCCCTGGTGCGGGAGTAGCAGTTGGGGCCCAGCCAGCACCCCTGGAGTGGAGCAGGAGTGAGGGACCAGGGGACCAGAGTGAGAAGTTGGGGGAGAAAGTCGGGTCCAGAAGCCTCCTGGCTGGAGGGCATCTTTGTGGGAGGGAAAGCACTATATTTTGGCAATCAGTGTTACTGAAATCTACTGTGTACAAGCACTGGGCACAGCAGTGGCTGGGCTAGGCTGGATGCCTGGATGAAGTGGATAGAGAACTGAACAGTTTCCTACAGGTTGGGAGCTCAGCCCTGGGAGGAGAGGTGCTAGGCTCTCCCAGCACCAGGGCAGCACACAGGGGTTACGCCCCGGATTTCTTTCCTGGGGACAGAAAGGTCAGTGTGGCAGCCTTGGTTCTCACTCTCTGTAGATGGAGACTCTGGGTGACCCAATCCCTCCTTCCTGGCCAGGCCTGGCAGTACCTAGAAGGGCTTCTTCCCCCTCCTCTGCTGCCTGCCACGGCTCCTCCAGGGGCAGGCCCTGATACAGGACCATGGACTGGTCACTTTGGACACTTCCCTTTGTCCCTCCCTCTGACTGGTTGAATCAAGACATACAGGGAGGGTGCCAGGAGGGAAGGACCAGCTGGACTGGAAAGGTCAGGGGGGGCTCCTGCATTTTGGGAGGTAAGGCTGGGAGTGGGCTGTTTCCTGCAGACCCTGCCCCCTGATCAGTCCTGGCTGCCAGCCTGCCCTCCTGTGCATCCTCCTCTTGTCCTCACTGGAGGTGTCTGCAGCAGGAACGAATCCCCACAAGTCTAAAGGGGACATGGAGGCTTGACACTTGTGCGAGGAAGGACAGATGGTGGCATGAAGTGGAAGTCAAAACCCTGGGACAGCTCTGCCTCTAACTTACTTGGCCCTGTTCCTGCCTCTCCCATCTCACCTTCCCCATATTAGAGGTTGAGGGGAGGGCTTAAGTTTATGAATCTTAAAGTCTACTGTGTAGTATGTATTCTAGTCACCTGGGGACCTTGTTAAAACACAGTCTGACTCAGCCATCTGGGGGAGGGCCTGAGACTCTTCATTGCTTTTCTTTTTTGCAGTGCTGAGGATTGAACCCAGAAACACTCCCCCACTGTGCTTACATCCCCAGCCCTTCTCACTTTTTAAATTTTGTGACAAGCTCTCACCAAATTGCTGAGGCTGGCCTCAAACTTGTGATCCTCCTGTCTCAGCCTCCTGAGTCACTGCAATTACAGGTATGCACCACCTGGCTCAAGTCTTCATTTCTAACAAGCTCCCAAGTAATGCTGGTGTTGTTGTTTCAAGAACCCTGCTTTGAGCAGCAAAAGTGCAGACTACTCATCTCATTTGAGCTTTCAGGAACCAAAAACTGGGTCACTTGAGCCCTTTTGTGATCAGAAGGATGCTTTGGTATTAGCTTTGGGCTTTGAGCTGGCAATTCTTAGGTTGAGGGGCAGGGAAGCTCTTCTAGCTCCCAACTGAGGCTGTATTTGAGTAGAAAAGTCCCTTGGTCACTGGCCAAGGGTTGCTTCAGTCAGTAGGGGCCCTTCAGACATCTGAAATACGAAGGAACACAGTATAACCCACTATTATCCTGGTGGCCACAGGAGGCCCTCTGAGGAGGTGACGTCCTTTATGCGGGCAGCATCCATCAGTTAAATACTGTAATTCATTACACCAAAGATGGAAATGTAACCAGGCGGTAAACATGATGGGTTTCAGCTGCGGCACGGCTTTCCCTTCTATAGAAAGGCCCGAAGCTCTCCGAGAGAAGGGAGTGGACAGTCAGCAGCTCTCCCACTCTGGGCTTTCTCCACATTGGCCAGCTCTCACCACCGGTTTAAGGCACACATCACGGTTTGGTAGATTTGTTGGAATGTCTGGGGCTCTCAGCAACGGCTGGGTGGATTCCTATTTGAATCTCCCACAGTACTTTTTGGCACAAAAAGCCTCGCCAATGCCCGGCTGATCTTAGCAGTCACTTGTGAAGCACAGCATCAACTATGAGAGGACCTAGTGCCGAAAGGAGAAGTCCAGAGGGTCTGGTTCCCCAGGCCAGATCCACCCACTCGCCAGGGCTGCTTCACATGCTGTGGCCAGGAATGGGAGACCCAGCCAGAGAACTCTGGAGGTCTGCTCAGGTACCTCCCCCCCTTTAAGATCCAGAACCTTCTGGGACCAGAGGAAGAAGCCAGCAGCCCTGCAGTTCCTGTTGGTTAGGGAGGCTGGGGAGGGGAGGGGAGGGAAGCACTTCTCCAGCTTCCTATTGGAGGATGAGTGTCCCAGTGGGTTCCACAGCTGCCATGGCAACCCCACTTAAAGGGCCAGCTTCCAGAAGGATTCAAAGGAAGACCCTTCTTTAGCACCTAAGAAGCTAAGTTATTTAGGATGGTAGGCAGTGTTTCCAAGCTAGGGACACAGGGCTGCTCTGGCAACTCCTCCCCACACCCAT